>CAEGAG010264245.1:0-85167 GCA_903067065.1 Brachyrhaphis terrabensis | reverse complement strand
GGGGTGGGGGGGGGGGGGGGGGGGTGGGGGGGGGGGGGGGGGGGGGGGGGGGGGGGGGGGGGGGGGGGGGGGGGGGGTAAGGTTCTTGTAGAAAAAAGGCATACTTTCTATTCTTTTAAAGGGTTTTAAGGTACAACATAATTGCCATATCTTTTCTCAAATGCAGGGGAAGCCCACTGTGTAAAGGCAGTGGGCTATGCTAAGGGTGCCAGCCATACGGGGGCTCCATAAATGAAGCAAGAAAAAGAAATAACTAACTATTCTATTTAAAACCTAAAGATAATTTAATTTCCTAATCTGACAGACTCTACAGTAATTTAGCTGCACATCAAAGAGTAACATTTAATAGTAATGATGCTTTTGTTGTGTTTTAGTCTGCATAACCGCGAGATCTTTAGTCCAGGTGAGACCAGACCCAGACTTCTATTCAGTCATTCAGCTTAAAGAAATCAGGAAATTATTAGAAAAAAGAAGGGTGCAGAGAATAGAAGTAGAGTAAGGACACATAATGATACAACCATAACACAATCCATCCCTCCCTCTCTTTATTCATCCATCCATCCATCCATCCAACCACTTAGTTTGATTCTACCCTGGGTTTCCCCCAGTCAAACAACAAAAAAATCTCCTACAGGAAACATCAGTTGGTTGAACATCTTGAACTGACCCTTTTCGACGCTAAGAATTGGTGGCTACTCTTTTCCCACCTCCTCAATCCTTAGTGCATAAGTTTCATCTCCTTGTTCCCAGCATTGCATTCTTTTTGTTGTGACTGTTCACATATTTGACAATGGGTTAATATTAAGTAACCCTCAATATCAACAGGCTATGTTGATTTGAGCTTCAGTGATATGGCACGATGTCTAATGAAAAACTGGTAACATGGGAAAATGTAGACAAGGTGCAATTAAAGGACATCTATAGCAGGCACCCGATCCCTTACAAACAGGCAACTGCCCTGAATCAGGGAGACAGACAATAATTTTATTTAAACCACGACTTCTGCATCATATTGAAGACTTAAATTCCCTCTCTATTTCTACAACACAAACTGAGCCAAGTTTTAAAAACAATTATGGAGTTGCTTAATTAAAGGACTCTTAAATAGCTGCGTGAATGTGTCTTGCTGCGTGTTTGTGTCGTTTCCTTAAGTAAACAAAATGCCATAAGGAGGGGTGATTTGTTTGTCTTCCCTATTAGAGTAACAATGAAGGGTTGTGACATGCTGGTTGCTTTCTCCAAATTAGACTGTAAGGAAGCAATTAGTGCTGCATAAAACAGTTAAAATTCCCATCTCCTCCTGTGCCAATCATCATAACACAATTTCAGCTTGTAAATTAAGTCTAATTTGTTGAGAGAGTAATATAGCTGAAATCTAAAACTAGGTTAGATTCACTTCTTTTCTTAATCCCGCATTAAGTGATTTCAAGTAATTGCCTTGCAAAAAGAAATAAACGTTTATCTCTATCACTTATTGATAGGAGTCCTCATTCCATTTACTTATGCAAGCCGTGGAGTAAACCGAGCAATAAAGACGGAGGCACAGCTGAGGAAAACACAATTGAATGAAGAATGATTACTTTTGAAATGAGCATTCGCAGGTTAGAGGAGCTGAACACAGTCTCCAGATAAGACACGTAGAGAAGTGCATAGGAGGGAGAGTTTATAGAGGTGATAAAGGCTGGGAGCAACGAGAGAACAGATCTTATTAGCTGCAAAAGTTGACAATGAAAGGCGAGCACTCAGGACAGATAATAAGAGCGATCGATGGATGTCTGAATGTTGGAGAAGAAGAACCACAGAGAGGTTAAAAATCATTATCTGAAAGGCCAGCACAGCCAGCTGACCAACTGACTGCTGCTCCGATTCAAACATCAACTCCACTTTGTCTGCATTAGATAATTACAAATACACAGGTGCTAATGACATTTTTTTTTTTTTTTTTTTTACAGGACTTAGAAAGTCTTCATCCCAAAGGTACGTTTAGTCACCTTTAGAATACTGAGGCAAACCTAATGAGATCTCAGCAGGATATTCCAATAAAAAAAAGAAATGTAAGGAAGTGTTAATTATGCTGCTGTTTACAAAAATAGCATTCTAATTTGGATTTGTGTAAATTAGCAAAAACTGATCCATATCAACATTAATACTAATGACACTCATCCGTCAACAATATGGTAACATGCAGTAATAATGTAGGCTTTGTAATAAGTAAACCATAGAAACATGTTTCTCCATGTATTTAATTGGAAAAAATAAAAAAATAAGAATACAAGAATAACAGTATAAAGCTATGGAAATAAAATAGAATAGAATAGAATGCGCTGGTGTTATGAGGTGCAGCAGGTTTTGCTTAAACATTAAATGCTACTTCTTAATTTTTTAGACAGTTGTTGCATTTCATTTCAGATTCTTGCCAGATTAGATATTAGGTGTGGAAGGTTTCAGTAAGAGAAAATCCCCCAATAAATAGTCTGTTAAAATAGCATTTAGGCCTAAACAGCAAAACCTTAACAAAAACAATTCTTACTGCTTGAAATTGTTAATTTTTTTAATGTATTTTATTGGAGTTTGTGTAGAAGATCAACGAAAGGAAGCAAATAATTATGAAGTGAAAGGAAAATGAGACATGACTGTCAAAATTTTTTACTCTTTGGTTTTTACCCCCCAATATGTAGTAGAAGCGCCTTTCACTGCAATTAGATTTGCTATTCTTTTGAAGTACATAACTACCATCTATCCATTTCACTAGATAGGTGCCATATAAATTTGATTAATTTACAATTTAGAAATAACCTTTATCTTACCTTAATGGAGAAATTCAGATGTACCAGCAGCAAAGTGTCAGACAAGTCAAAGAATGTCGGCACATTATGCAGTAATAAAACAACAAAAATGATTGGGTTATGAACAATAAATGACCAATATGCTAAAGGGTACAGGCATCATTACACTGATTTGAAAATCAATGCTATGATCCCAATCCCCAGCATGCATCAAACTGAACTTGAGCACGTCTTTTCATACTCTGCATCAAATTACTCTTGGATGAATGCATTTATTTTAATTGGATGGCTGTAACTGCGTTGTGAAGTTCAACAACAAGTCGGTTCAAAGTCCCCAATTCGGGAGAAATATTGCATCGCTCGTAACTCGTTTGTGCAATCCTCCTCAAAAAGAACTCTTCTTTCGAGATAAAAGTGCTCCTACTGAAAGGATAAAGGCAGCTGCTTTGCATTTGTTTGTCTCAAATAGAGGAGCTACCATACCAAATTAAGCATTGCCCACATTGTTTGAGGAACAAGGATTCAGCTTGTGAGGAAAATTTTGATTATTACTTTATTAATATAATTATTCAGTTCAAAACTGAAAGAACAGCCTGATAACTGAAAGTATTTGATTTTAATTAGCTGGCTCCAACTTTCACGTTTATTTTAACTTATTTAGTCTGTTATGAATCAAATAATAAGCATGCATTTTACTGTCTGCTACTGCTTGGATAGCTTGGGAGAAGCCATTTTCAAAATTTATGAACAATATAAGGAAACAATGGAAAATCTAAGGGGTTTAAAGAGCCCTGTGTGTGTCACATTGAGTGTAAAACTGGAATCTGTATTCAGTCACAGCAGTGCTCAGTCTGTATCTGTTTGAAACACTCTTTCCCCCTTCGCTGACTGAAGGCAACACCTTGCTCTGTGGAGACTGAGTGACGGACTGTGCTTGCTGCTACATTATGTAGGGACACTGTATCCAATGATGACAAAACATTCTTATCATAGCCACGCAATGTTCTCCATGTTGCACATCACATAATATCCCTGAAAAGAATCCACTTGGAAAAAAAATATTGAAACTTTTTTTTCATTTCCCCCCCCCCCTAGCCTCTTTCAGACTGTATTAGTATTACAGAGCTGCAGTCTTAGCCTTCATAACCATAAATCCCTCAAGAGGTACAAATATTGAAAAAGACGAGGCTCAGGGATATTGAGTTAAGCACTCGTATGTCTGAGGGGTTGCTTTCTTTAAAACACAAAAATACGTCTGTCAAAGTATATTCTTCCAAGGATACACTGGAATAAAAAGAAGGAAATGTGCTCACTTTGTTACAAGTCTTTTGCTTCTTGTATCAGATCTGTTATGTGCAAATAAACAGTCGTTTATCTGTTGGTGTCAACCGCCTGAAGCCATATTTTGTATGTCAGTTTAAGGTGCACCTTAATGCGTTTATCATTAAGTAAGGATAAAAACAGACGTGACAAGAGTGTATTATATATCTTTTCTCTGTCTGAAACAATTTATTGTCATGGTGAAAGAACAATACAGGATACTTGGAATAGAAAAAGAAAAGACACTACATGTAGCATAAGAAGGTCTTTGCTTTCTGATTAATTTCAAAGTAAATTTGAAAATAGCTGAGCAGCAAGTTTTGGAGGCGTGGGGAGTGTATGGCAATTAGAGAGCGAGAAGTCAGCCTGAAAACTGGAACGTGAGCAAACAATTTGGCCTGGCTCAGTGACACGATGAAGAGACAATTTGGTTTGTCTAGGCATAAAGACAACATGGGAATTAACTACTTAATTTGTCAGCTAAAGAAAACACCTGCTACCAAACAGTGGGGTGATCAGACCGAGGATGAGAAACACTGCTGAGCCTGGACCGACTGATTGACCTACTGTACATTTCTGTCAGCCGGCGGTTGTTACCAGGCATGGTGAAGAAGACGCTACAGTCATCTCAAATACAATAAATATCAAAACACCGTCTTTTGATGAAAGGTCAAAGAAGAAGAAAATGACATACCATTTATGTGGAACTCTGGAGCTCACTTTTTAAAGCATAATTAAAACCTTTAACCAATTAAGGGTTGATTAGGATAAGAGGATAAACGTTGTACCTACTAACCAAGTGTATACCTGACAGAAACTGTTTTATAATTGGGCCATTAGGTGATCGTGATTGTCCATAATGGGTGAAAATATTCCTTCAAGAATGTGCAGCCAGACAGTTCATTTGGCAAAAAAAAGTGTTTCCCTGTGACCCTACCAGCAGTGCAGACACATTTCTCTTTCTCCCTGCATGCGAAGGCTTTAAGCCTGTTGCTTTTTTGATTTGAAGCAATCAGCCATAGCTGGTTTTTTCCAGCCAAAAGCTACATGATGAAAGAAACCCAAATGGACAAAACTACGCTGGCTTGGGTGAGTCAGTATTGACTGGTACTTGCAAAGCAAATTTTTTAGCACTTATGGATTACCTGGCCTTGCTTTGAGCGCCATCTATGGCGACCGCTATAAAAAGTGGTTAATATTTTTTATATGATCAAATCTGTTCCTTGTAAGTGTCTAATTGGCTCTTCTCTGGATAAGAAAAGCCCCATGTGTTCGTACGACTCTGTGTTATTGTAACGCCAAGCCTAATTATGACTGGGTGCACATGTGGCTCCCCCTTGGCAATATCCAGGTCATTTTACAAGACAGTGAGGCCATTCACACTCAACACACTTACTCTCATTTAAGTGTGTGCCATCAAAGGCTGTCGAAGCCATCTGCCACCCTGCTTTGTGTCCTGGCCAGGTAGTGCTGGTAGTGGTCCAGGCTTATCTTTTATTTCCAGGCCACAAGATTTTTTATTTTTTTTTTTATTTCCTTCTTGCTAACTTTTTCTCTTTTTGTTATGGAGCATAGTGTGTAATATTTATGCTGTTTATAATGACATTCTAGCAAAAAGCTCATTTATTGAGACAGCGGTGCAAGGGAGGGTTGGATGTGAGGAGTCACATTACTATGCAGAACTGATGCTCTGGACATAATGAACAGGGTGACTTCTGCAACCATGTGTGTTATCAGGCAGCAGCTGCTGCCTCGCATTTAAAGGACTTCTGGCATTACACTGGCTACAAAATGTAACGGTGCCACAGTGTGTCTGCGCCCTCCATCACTGTCAGCATCATTTAAAGGACCTGTTTAGTATCCAGAAACATTGATACTTTATCATGTTTTGACAACTGGATTGTGATCAGCTTCATGTCACCAGCTGGCTTTTTTTTCTTTTCTTTTTAGTGTGTATGGAGTCAAACTATGACCAAAAATTGAGAATGAAGAATATGCTAAGACTGATTTAAGATTGATAACATATAGAACTAGAAATTTATTGAAATAATATTACATGAAAAACTAATAACTGTGTGGTTCTCAAAAGACATTCACTAAAGAAATGTGACAAAAATCATATAAAAAGAAAAAAAGGTATGCTTGGCATAACGCTTAGAAAACCATGCCTAAAGTAAAACATGGTGGTGATGGCAGCATCATGCTGTAGTATTACTTTTCTTCAGATAGAAATGGGTTTTTTTATCAATTTCAATTTTAAAGGGGGGTTTTATGTGTTTTTCAGCCACATAGTGCCATACTACTGCACAATCAAGTACCTATATTACATTTAGTTGTTATAAGAATGCTGTATATATTTATATATAAACATCAGTTTAAAAAAAATTACTTTGTAATTTAATGCTTTGAAATTGAGCCTGTCTTTTTAAGAAGCTCCCACTGTTTCCAACTCCCCACCTTCAGCACATCGTCACAAATGCAGACATTGCATCAGACTGAGAAATGGTTTGTATGATAAGCCCAGCAGAGCATTCTGCTGCTGCTAGTCTGAAGGAGATTTGTGGAGGAGGCGCGGGGAGCCTGCATCTCTAAGGAGGAGTTTTGTGGAAATAGGAGGCACTTTGTGAGAGTAAGCGTTGCGACGCCTCCAAATGGCTGCCGTGGGAGATTCAAGGATTCTTCAAACATGCATGACAAAAAATCTAAGTTGCACTCCAGAAATGTTTTTGATGAGAGAATAACAAAGTGACATAAAGCTCAAAAAGTAATTTTACATAATACTCCACTCTCCTAAAGAATTCCTTGCAATCCAGAGGATCTGGTGAGGTTTTCGCAAGGGAGGGTAGTTAGATATTCCAATATCAACACGTTTCTGATAAAATCCTTACAAAGACAGCTAAATGATGAAATTAAGTAAAAAGCTGCTTTTAACAAAGAATAGGCTAAAGTGTGAGCACAAATATGCAACAGGGTTAATGCACCTTTTTCCCCTCTGAAGGATCCTAGATTCTACAGGAATCTGAACTTTAAAGGAGAAAAAACAAGATTATCTTAAAAAGGAATGCAAGGATGGATGGCTTTGAGTTCAAAAGGAAATTAAAACCAGTGAAGAAAAACAAATCGCAAAACAGCACAAGGAGAAAAAAACAGATCTCAAAGAAACAGTTAGGGAATATATGAATGTGAACATGAAATCTAGGTGCACACACAGATTAAAAAACATTTTCAAAACTTATTCTCAATTAATATTAAATAGAAAAAACTGTACATTTGCTTAAATAAAGGCCTTTGATTATTGATGCCATAAAAATTACTTTATAAACATAAGAGATAATTTCAGTCTTGATCTCCTCCTCTTCTAATGTATTCTTTCTGTAAGTTCAGTCTTTTCTTATACATGTATTTGAATTGTTCTGTAGATTATGTATTTACTTCTGTTATTGGGAAGCTCCTGGATGATCTCCTGTCAGAGTTGTCTAATCTTGAGCTATTTTGCAAATATTTGGCAACATTTCAGTTTACAGATGTGAAAAGCTTTTTGCAATACATTATTTGTGAGAATTTCTTTAAAATATTTGCTAAAATGCTAAAAGATTGCCTAATTGTAGGGTATATTTACAACACAGCCAATAATTCTGGAAAGAACTAGAAATATTGATTTTTCTGAATACTCATTTTAATAAAAATGAAATAGAATACGATTTATCTGACCGATGTCGTGAGGGTGAAATTCAGCCACCCCTTTAAACCTGACCTCAACCCAAACTTCTGTAATCCACCCACATGGGCTGCTGAGTAAAAGCTGAGCATGCAGGTGTCCAGACATCTGTCGATTCACATCACACCTTCAGCCACGCTTCCTTTTGAACCGTGTGGGCTCAAAAGTCAGATATCCTTCTTTTAAACTGAGTCTGATAGTCAGGACTGCAATCTTTCAAAATTAGACATAATAATAAGTAATGACATTATTCCTTTCCTGTATTTTGGACTCACATTTAACATTTAACGCTCGGTTTTTGTAGCAGTAACTGAGCGTTAAGTGGTTACTGAACATGTGTAAGATTTCTAATAAGCCATGCCAATAAACAAGGACTTCTCAACATGTGAGTTTTTGAAAAGCACATAATTCCATTTGGCCGGAAAATGGGTCATTCCCCCTTCAGCTCGAGCCTAACTTTGAACGAGCCAATTTGCCGATTTCAATTATTAAAGGCAGCACCTGTCTTCTTTCAAATGTTAGCGTCTCAGATAAGTGTGCGAACAGCCCCGCAGAGGCAAAAAGCCGCTTCATCTGCAGATCTAAACGTTAAGCCCCGGATATGAAATAAGAGGCTTGTGAAGTACAGCGTTCAAAGAGGAGTGATCCAAGCAGACCTCCACTGGGACATTCACTCATCTGCGGCCTTCTTCCAACCTTCTTCCCTACCAAAAGTGTCATTGAGTAATTGGCTTTCTCTTGGCATGGAGTTGTCCAATCTAAATGGTAATTTAGAATGTTCAGTGGTGCCCTTTTACTGGAAGGAGATTCCTCAATATGAAAATAAGGCTTGCAATAAGAAGGCAGGAGTCTGTCAAATTGTCATAAGACAATGAATGTAAATGTCCGGTCTGGGGCACTTCGTTTGATAAGGAACATATTGCACAGATTTCACAATCGCAAACAGGGAGGATGAAGTAGGAATCAGGAGATCATTTTTTTTATTTGTGAATGAAGCCCCTGTTCTGCTGTTTTCTCTGTTTAGGGTTTTCAAAGTGTTCTGCTTTCAGTTTACATTGCAAACGCATGGAAGGCAGGTGTTGGGTCCTGGGCTACATGTTTTCATTTTCTTTGTATTAGCTGACAGATGTGACCTGTCCAAGGTGTCTGGCTGCCCTCCACTAAGTAGATGTTGGAAGAAGGAAGAGTCCTTTAACAATGCTAACAATGACAAACTGAAGCCACACACACAAAAAACAAATTTCATTTCTTCAATCTCCAATCTAATAAATCACTGCATAGATTTAAGGATAGTTTAATAGTTGAAGCATGATGCCAAAGGCACACATGCCTGAGTATATTTTCAGTTCTCTGCCTAATTCTTTTCTTTCTATGACTTTGCTTCAGGACAGAGTTATAGCATAGAATAGACGAGGTGTCCAAATGGACGACATACATAATTACAGTTCTGTGTAGATGTTTAGTCCTTTGATGAGGCATTTTAATTTTCTTTTCCCAGAGTGGAATAACTGCAACATGCAACTTTTGAAACATTAATTAGGTGCACAAGTTTTAATTTTCTATAATCTACGCAGGCTACTTTACTTAATCCTTATGGTAATCTTTAGGTGAAACATCCTTTAGCAAGTTGCGTGTTTGTAGCCATGAGTAAGCTTCCAGCCGAGACATTTGACCATCTTTCTTTGCCAAGAACCCAACTTCTATACCTGAGAAACCAATTTTCAGCAGGGTTCAAGTATTTCTGTTAAAGGACGTCACTCGGATGTCATTGTAATTGTATGTATGTGTGGATTAGGAAAGAAAAAAAAAAATAATCACAAAAACTTCAAAAATGCATTCAGTATTTGCTTCTGAAAATTACTGTGCCTGTATGGAAATTAGAACAGCTATTTAATAGCTTAAAATTAATATGATCTTTTTTAATGAAATGTATATAAATAGACTAGCACTGTATTACATAATTGTAACAGTGATGTATTGTTTTAATGCTCAATTTCTAGATTTATCATGCAGGTAAATGGATGTTGGGTGAAACCTCAAACTGCTAAAGTAGGGATTAATTAAGTCACCTTTAAGTGCCAAAGTAAATTATTTATAATCACACACAAAATGGCTACTCAAAATATTTAATCTGCTTCAATCACAACAAGATTTTGCAGGCCTGTTTTTGTTACTGACTTTAGCTTGTGAATTACTGCAGTACCATTCAATTGCACCTGTGTGTCCCATAAAAGCTGCGTTTAAAACCACTTTGGTAACATAAACTGAAATACACCAGAATAATATCAGAGGAATAAAATAAATGAGGGTCTTCATAATCTTGTCTTTGCAGAAAGGGACATTAATGGATCATTCTACTGCACTGTAACACTTCAAAGGCGACCTAATAATTTTACAAGGCTTTAAATATTTAATAAACTGTGGGATAATTACTTATTTTAAGTAGAATGAGAATGATTCATAGCTGTAACAATAACACAAGGGCCCAAACAGCTCAGTGGCATCAGGGTGAAATATAAAACAAATTGAGGTTTGTGAAGTGAGCTAGTGGATGCATTTACTAGGGTTGAGCTTCTGAGAATTCCCATCTGTAAAACAACTTCTGGCTTGAAAAAAAAGAAGAAAGAACTTGCCTTATTTTAAATGCATGAACAAGATTTAACTTTCCTTAAGCTCAGATACAAGAGGCTGGCAGACAGGGACCAAGTTCTCTTTCACAGGTCAGAAAAAAGGGACTGAAATAACTTTTTAAATACTTTGTGGGGAAGGCAATATGAATACAAAACATTTTGCTACAAAATACACAAAGATAATTTGAACCTTGATCATGTTTTTATCTTGTCGCATGCCTGTGATGAAACAAAAATTGCACATTTCCTCCTAATCTAATTGATTACATCTTTATGTCATTACAAAAAATAATAAAAAAGAAATAAAAGATGTCTTTAAACAATCTCATCAATACTGGCTATAAAAAAACAAATCCATTGTGCAAAAACGGGTGTCGAGTTTGTGGTAGACAGAAGCTTCCTCATAGCTGCAATGCGCCCAACACGCACTAGATTGTCTTTCCCGTCTCATTGATTTATGACTCAGATTTTATCTCCATGAAATACTGTATTTGGAAACAAACCAAGGAAGAATCTAAAGCAGCATTCAAAATATTTCAGCCATGGCCACCTAGTTATTTCACAGTGCCATCTATGCATAACTAAATGTTGACATGCACACCTCATGGATTACCTATTGTGGAGTATAACAACGGTGTGCCTCCCATTATTATACAACATGATGTAATGATGTCAAAGGTTTCTCAGAAGAGCATGAAACATGACTTCATGAGTAAATGTTGCATAACATTTTATCATGAGTTATAGAAGCTATTGTGTGTGCTGCTTTAATTATTGGTGGAGTTTTGAACTCTGCATCACACCCACAGCATATCAGCTCTGTCACATGCACACATATATAAAGTTAAGTGACATCTAATGCTTAATAGACAGGGAGAGATATGTCAGCTCACCCTTTACAGCTGTAACAGCTATAACCCTCAAGGCATAAACAAAAGTGTTTATGGAAATTTCTTGACCATTTCTGTAAAATCACATTGGAGAGGTCACACACTGATGTTGGTTGAGAATGCCTGACTTTAACTCATCCTGTTGGTGTTTTATCAGGCTGAGGTCAGGACAGGCCAGTCACGTTGTTCCACACCAAACTTCATGATTTGATGAAGGTAGAGGACCCAGGCACAGCGATCTACGTAAAGTAGAAGAGTTTATTTCAGCCTAGAGAACAGGGAAGTTTAAACTTACAGGTGAGGTAACTAGACAGGGAACAGCTGGAGGTAATAAAGGGGAAGCTGATCAAAACACAGACACCCCCCCTCCAAAAGAAAAAACACAAAAAAAACTCAAACACCAAAGAGATTTGACATAATCAATATCTTGACAGACTTTCTTGTATAATCTTGAGTTCCACTCATCTAAATCCCATTGAAAACATTTTAGAGATTGAATCAAGGGAGGTTTAGAGGACAGATGTCAGTTCTAGATCTTGGAAGGTCCTATACGAGACCATGTTTAGGACATGGAGCAACTTCAGCATTCAGCTTCTATGCACCACAAATCTGGAACAAACTTCCAGAAAACTGCAAAACTGCTGAAACACCGAGTGCCTTTAAATCTAGACTAAAAATTCACCTGCTTAGAGTTGCCTTTGAAGCATAATCGATTAAGAATTTAACCATGACATTTGGCTAAATGCAATGTTTCGATTGTTGATTCTATGTTGCATGACTGTTTTTTTGTGTGTTTATATGATGTAAAGCACTTTGAAACGCCTTGTTGCTGAAATGTGCTATACAAATAAAATTTGACTGATTGATTCTCCTAGCCTAGTTCTGCACCATTTTGATATGTTTCATTCAACGTTAATGAATTGATCAAAACCTCATGCCATCTAGAGCTGAACCAGACTAAGGTTAACTCAAAACAAAAACAAAAATGATCCTAAACTTTATTAATTTGCAATATATAAACATTTCTACTATAAAGCTGCTATTTTCAATGGCTTGAAATGGACTGAACAGAAGAGGAAACACTATTGTCCTCATTTGAATTCCACTGTTGTATTTGTCCTTTAAAATACTTGTGAATCTTTATGTGAATTTTGAAGACTTTTAGGTCTAAACCGTGTTAGTGGCAGAGTAAAGAAGTATTTGATGTCTTATTTGTCTTCAGAGCAGAGAAAAGGGTAAATATGGATTATCCTGATATACATAAGGCATTGTGGGTGGTACAGCTCAGAAAAAAAAAAAAAGTCATGCGCTTCAACTATTTTGAGATGCCAGGGCCCAATAGATCAAGAGAGAATAATTAAAAAATTATTTCAGAAAATTACAGCTGGAGGCTGATAAAACGTATGATCAAACAAATTGGTCAAATCCAATTATCCAGCAAAATTATTGGTTTCTCCAGGTGGTAAAAACATTTAAAAAATGAAGTTTGGTAAACTGTCTTGATATTGTTTAATGTCAAATACCCATCAATTTCCTATTTACTGATTAAGTGAAGTAAAAAAATCAATATGTCTTTTCAAATGTGCCAGTTAAACGTAATAATATTTTCTATTTTTTTTTACTAATCAGAATAGTTATGCATTAGATAAATATAGAAAGGACAAAATGTGTTTTTCATTTGTGCTAGGAGGTAAAATAAACCTTAAAGTATGGCTTGCTCGGGTACATGAAAGCAGAATAAAACTGGTAACATAGAAAACTGCTTTGTCCGTCCCTTCACTTCAAACACATTTCCTGGATTAATTAAAGCATAGATGCCATCATACTACGGGTAAGTATTGACTGAAAGATTTCAATGCTGAAAATGTTTAACCTAAGATTAATACATGAATGTTACAAGCCTCCTCAAGGATTTTTATTTTTTTACCGACAGCAAATTGATTTTATTATCAGCATGCTGCATCTAAGTGCTTTAACTGCTGTATAAACCAGTTAGTAGACTCTCCATGTTTTCATTTATAATGAATGGAACTTAAATTAAACATTTTGTGTAACTAACCATGACACAAAACAAGGCTACATACCCTCAGTATAGTCCCTGCTGTTACACTCCACATAAAATTGCCTTGGGAAGATATAACTCTGTCATGCATAGTGCAACCCCATTTAAGGCAAAGTCTGACTTTGTTGTTAGAGTAATTAGATAGTACCTAAAATTCATGTCCAATCGTCCTTTTATAGATATGTACAAACTCCTTTACGTAAGCATGTAATAGAGAGGATTTTTCTTTATGTTGTACTTTAATTTCTATATATCTTTATTATCCGGCTCTTACATTAGCAGAAAACACAAAAAAACAGACTGTCCTGCATGAAAAAGTGAAGCATTTGGAGCTTTGAGTTTGCTTTGCGTATCCCGGTGAACACAAAAATTGAGCGTGCACCAGGCAATACAAGATAACTCTCTTGACGTGCCTCTCTGAAAGTATACCAGTAGATATAAATAGGCCCACCATGTGGGACGCCTTGGCATTGTTCAACTGCAGAAAGAAAAGATAAGGAAGGACATAGAAGAGGACGTCTGGCAGGAACCAAAGGACATCCATCTTGTCCACAATATCGTTTGATCCACCAAATGTGGCAATTAAGTTTTGAACACTCAGTATATTTTATTTGGGTTTGCTTCGGGAGACGTGAGGTCCCCTGCTTCAAAAGCAGATGTCTGAGAAAATCAACTTGGTGGTAGGCTACTTCCAAAAACTGTGTCTTGTTTCACCAGGGGAACTGGAAAAAGGGGTCTGATTTCTGTGTGTTCGATGTTATGACGGCATGATTGATTTTTATGTTCATAAGAACAGGCTAAATTTCAGTGTGTAGTAAGCTTGTGATTAGAGGTTGCCTCCTATTCCTCACCCTCCAGTCTAAAGGTTGATTAGGCTGTAAATCAATTCTGTAGACTGTGTAGAATGCCCTGGTAGCTTTTGTCTTCACAAGTGTATCGGCATGAATTATTTGAAAACTAGTGGGGGGGAGGGGGGGGTATTTAGTTTGAGTTCATTAGTTTGTTTTGAACCTAAGTTACAAATATATATATATATATATATAGATATATAGATATATATATATATCTATATATATATAAAAACAGGAGCAAAACTTGTCAGACATGCAAAACAAATTGAAAAGGAGTATGAGAAAGTAAGACCTTTTCATTTCCATCATACTTTAGATTTGATCACTTCCACAAATTATTTACATGCCAAATAAGACAAAAACATGAGATCTTTGTACATTGATGAACAGTTTGACTCTTTATATAATCAAATCTGCTAATGACACTGAAAGGTAACAAGTCCAGTCATATTATCTGTCTAAGCTGCCAGGATAGTGCACAAAAAACACAGGCAAAACCAATACAAGCTTTTAACCAAAAGCCATTTTGAGTTTGCTTTGCAAAAGAACAGTATGGCAGAACATTCATGGACTTATAGTCCATGAATGTTATAGTCCAACCCTCGGTTTCTCTCCACTGACTCCTATACACTGTGCAACATCCCACATCCTTTGCACTATTTATTTTTTATCTTACTTTTTATATATCATTATATTTATTGCTCTATTTTCAATGTTTGCGCTGAAACTGGAGTTTTGAATCTCATTGTATATGTATATAGTGACAATAAAAACATTGTATTCCACCAAAATAAAAAAAAATAAAAACTGTTCTACAGAATGTCTTCTTGAAACACTGTAGATAAAAACAGGTAAATTACAACTTGTTCTTACATCTCCCATTTTAAAATGTATTCTAAACAATCTCAGATGGGTCTATTTTGATTTTTAGATGTGAAGGTGAAAACTCATTTGTGTTATTACTGCAGTCGCAAGTTGATTACAAAGGGTTCTGGTTGTAAATTATGTAGCTGAAAATAAAAAAAAAAGCTTCTTTTTTTTTCTCAGCTCATTTCCTGGTCAATCTTTGAATGATTGTTGCAGGTATACACTTAAAAGCATCAGATATCAGTATGCGTAGTATTGTAGGCTCAGTGTTTGACACTTGCATAATGAGGACAGAGTTGTGGGTGGCCCTCCTGTGGCTGTCATCCTGTTGTTGAACTCAATGTGTTTCAACTATTTAACAAAACATGTAAGACAATTTTAGTCAAAGGGTTCCACCCATGAAATCCACAAATCTTGTTTTTTTTTTCCTGGTCATTAGAGAAATCCATCCATCTCATCACTAAGGCTGATAATCTATTTCCACGACAGAGCTTTGACCTGAGCCGTGAGACAATGTAGCTGGTAATAAGATGGGAAAATAGGTGAATCCGAAGGATGAAGAGAGCGCAGGAGGGAAAAGGCAGGAAGGATAAGTGATCACAGAAGGAGCGGAGCGATCCTGAAGAGGCAGGAGAGGGACTTTCACAACAGCATAGGTTAAAAACAGTAAAAGCCAGAAGGGAAATTGTTTATCTGCGGGAGGCCCACAGAGGGAATGGTTATCAAACCATAAGACAAAACAATTTATTCAGAAAACAACAGATGTTTTAAGCCAAAAATGACTGCCCTGGCCATGAATTTGGAAGGCCAGTCTCGACTGTGTGAAATAACGAGTCCAGTCACATCACTCTGAACACATCTGGAGACATAAACATCTGAAATGAATAGGTTCTGACCCACAAGACTCGCCAAACAAAAATCACATTATTTTAGAATAGAACATAAACAAGCGGTTGTCATTCTTTTGATTCCGAGTCATTTATTCAATGTCATATCAGAGTACCGTTTGTTTGGGGAAAAATAAATCACTCCAAGAACTAATATCAGATTAACATAAACACGCAAATTTAAGGTAATTTACTGAGTCAAAAGGCAACAAGCAATGTGGCTCCCGTGCAATAACACTATGTTGGGAGGCTTTTGACCTCTTGGATGTTCTGTCAGCCGAGTTGATCCTCATACTGCTTACGGAAACAGTCTCCCACAGGAAAGAATTCCCAGCAACGCTCCTGGTACATTTTCCACACATAGGATTCCTGAAAAAGTCAACACAGTCGTCACTTATCACAAAGCTCCATCTTTGTGATATAAGTTCAGTGGATCAAGAACACATTCAGAGCAAGAAGAGTTTACACAGTGTACAAAACGAATGGAACTGAGATTTTCCTTCTTTATGTTGAGTGAAGAAACATTTATAAGAACATATTTACAATTTTAGAGCTAATAAAAATACAACATATTTTGAAATGACCGAGGTGATCGCAGCTGCAGCTTATGAGCATGATGTTTTAATGCGAGAAGAAACTTAGTTGGAGTGGTTTTTACTTTTTATTGCTTCTGTCTACAAGTTAAATCTATAACTGGTCGCTGAAAACGATGCCGATATATGTTTAGCTAAGATGATCCTCTTCAACTACAGCTCTTTTTTTCCTCCTTGCCTGAGGCAAATGAAAGGGAAACTGTTTGACTGCGGCTGCCATCTAATTCTATATTGGTATTTCAACTTTCTTTTCATCTATCAATCATAGCATCAGTCCGAAGTCAGCTTTTAGGGTCAAACATAATCTTGTGAAGAAACTATCTCACTGATGGTGTTTAGGTAGCATGACAGAATAAATTCTAGCTAGTTTCATAGCTGCAATTCAGTTAAACATGGGCTGAATATGTAGGGAAAAAAGTGATGTACACAACCACCGAATGAGACGCAGAAAGAAAGAATTTTTTTCTGGCGACAAAGTTGTTGGGAGGACTGTGCTGATGTACTCAAATCAGAGTAACAACGCAGGTCAAAAATGGAGCAGAAATTACATTCATCTCAATGCTGACAGGAATTTGTTGATCTCACTTAAAAGTTACAGTTCATAACATAAGCAGTCATTTGTCACTAGAGTGCTTTTAAAACCCTCTATAGGGTGTCAGTATGCTATGTTTTCAAGCTGCTGCTTAACATTTCCCATGACTTCCTTCTTTGTACTGGATAAATTACTATATATATCTTCAGCTTATGAACTCAAGTTTAAACTGGAGACTTTGCTATCACTACTTGTGACTAGAGTGAACATTTTTTTATACAATGAGGCCTAAAATCAGCATTTCAAATGCAATATCAACACTATCATAAATTCATGCTTTTTTAAGATATTTTAAAATACATTTCTTGATTTACAATGCGCTAGACACCTGAAAACAACTGGAAACCAAACGTTTGTAGTACAAGAGGCTGCATGACTGTAAAGGGATGCTACAGTGTTTTTATTCTGGTTTTTTTCCACACAATTGATATCACACAAATGGTAATGCATGCCCTTTAAATATACCACCAGAGAAGATTAAACCCCTGAATGAAAAAAAAAATAAAAAATCTAGAAATAAGTGTCAACCCTCATTTCAATTTGGAAATATCACCCAAATGTTAAACTGTTTCACAATGCTAAAAAAAAATTAAACATTTTTGGATTGATTGCACAGCAGCATATTGGAGACGCTCTGCGCCAAAATCTAAATTATAAAGTGAGAAAAAAAAAAAAGAGGAATGATTTAATACTTGTTGCCTGAGAAGACTAGAAAGTTCTTATCTCTTCTGATGCACAATCTTTTCATAGATAAAGACACAACCAGTGTCAGAAATATTAAAGCTTTTTACAAGGAAGTGGAAGAAAAATGAAGCATGTTTTGTTGCTCTGTGCAACAGGCCATTTATATGCTACAAAAACGAAAAAATACATCTTCGGTAAAATAATAACAGGCTTAAAACCCAATGTGCCCCCTTTACAGTAGAAATTCAATGCAAAATGATATCAGTCAGAAGAAAAAAATGCTGTAAATCATGGGGAACTTGCCTGGCATGGAATGGATTATCACTATTAACTGTGAACACCTAAGGTGATACAGTGGCTTTAGAGAGATTGCATGAATGCAAATTCATCCTTACTCAAAAAGGTTACACTACAGATTGTCATTATCGTAGCAAATGCTGGAATTAATAGGTTACCGAGACATGGGGGCGGAGTGTTGGCGATGAATAAATTAAAAGAGACGTGATCTTTCAATGACAGTTAAACTGCCTGGAGGCCTATAAAGTGGCCACCTAATTCCATCTTCGGTTGCACCATAAAACAGGAAATAATTATCATACCTGTCCCGTGTGTTCAGTTTCATCCTTGTTAATAAGGTACATCAGGAAAAATCTGCAAGGGCACAAATGATGGGAAAAGTGTTACAGTTTTCTAAAATTTTATGCAGAGAAGAAGATATTTGTGTAGAAATATATTTTGTTGGGCTGTGCTGATTATGAATATAATTTGAATCCATTTTCGAGAACAAAATACAGCTGGAAGGGTAAATATTTGTATTAATGCTTGCAAATATTAAATTAGTGACTTTGTTAGTGTTGAAAACAATGGATCATTCAGTTTATCCAAGTTGGGGTTTTTTATCCAAGTGGGACAAAATGTCACAGGAAGAACTGCCATATATGTATAATGATGAGTAGGAAAAGTCAGTCAGTCAACAGCTGCAACAGCATTTCAGGAATTTCACCATAATTGAACTCAGTTAGCTCTGGGCAGTGGCAATTAGTGAAGAAGCAACTTTGCAACATGCAAAATACCCCTATCCTCTCCCCAATCTGGGGCAGAGGCATGTTTTCCCCCCTTTTTTTTGTTTGTAGAATGCCAACATGTTTTAACCGGAACGTTCCTGCATTTACCAGAAGAAAACTTATTTAGAGATACTATTTAAAGGTTTAAAGGTCCAACTACAACTGTGAAAACATTTTTTTTTATATATATATTTGGTAACTAAGTCCCTAACTAAACTCTACTCTAAACACCCAGTTTTTGTATGGTGTGTGTGACTATGTCATGTGACAATAAATTTAAAGAGAAAGAATAAAATAGCTTCTGCAGCTCTGTCATATCTGAAAGACTTACACTCTGAAAGGCTAATGATGCATGAGAACAACTTTTTCTGTAGGTTGTGTCCCCATATGCCTGGGACCACATTGAAATAGTGCTTACATAAACTGCTCGGCATAGAAACATCAGGCGCAGAAGTAAGACAAAGTTTTCTAGTGTCGAGGCTGTCCTGCAGAAGCTCTTGTTGGGACAAAATGCAGTTTGCTTTTACAGAAAATATAGAGCCTTGAGGGTTATTGGAAAATAAATTGGAAACAATCACAATGCTAATCTACATTTCCCCCTCTGCAATTTAGGTTTAATGGGCAACTTTCGATTTGAAAGTAGATTTGAGACTTCCAGTTATTGTGTCATTTTTGTTTGCTTTGAAGAAATGACTTGTACAGTAATGTAGCTGTGAGCTCTGTTAGAAAACAAAAAGAAGCTAAATCTGTTTTATTGAATGAGCTCAATGTCAGAGCTTGTCTTGGAGATACAGTGCATTAAAAAATTTAAACCTAATGTCTTATAAACCAAGTAGAAGTCAATTATATATTTCTTCCACATGCAGCACCTCTGCACATTACTGAAACTAGCTCTTTATCCCCACACATTTTCTTACTATGCTGTATTATGACCTATTTAAATATAAAAAAATGTTTTCATTAATCCTACTTTAATACAGTATATGTATATTCATTATAAGCTGCTACATTTTTATGACAATGCTTTTATCTGTCTGTTTTAGCATGCCTCATTTTCATTCAGTGTAGTGTCTGCACTGCATTTTTGATATAGTATCTGAAATATACTCTATTTCAGATATTTCAGAACTCTGTGAATCCAATAGAGTTTAAGAACTATTGGATTTCTGTTGACTATACTTGTAATCATTCATGTTCTTAATCAGCAGGTCCAGATTAGAAAATTTAAATACAGAAAAGTGCTAAAAAAAAAAAATTAAGACAAGATTCAATTAGAACCAAAGGCAACCTTTAAAATGACATGAGTAATAAATAAAATAATGTCAATTTTATGTTTTGTTGAACTAATTGTTTTGAAAGGTACTCACAATTTAGTCAACTAAACCGTGTGACTTTTGATCACAACTTTTAATGCTCTGTATTTGATTTATACATTTGAGGATTTAAAAGATTGTAAGCCTACACGCTGCAGTATCCAGCAGAAAACTCACAGATAGTTGGCCAAGTTGTGCTCCTGCAGAGTGTGAGTCTCAAAGCCGTGAGGAATCTTGTCAAAGTACTCACTTCCTATTCCACATATGAAACATTTGGTCTGCGGAGGGAAGAAGTAAGAACTCATGACTCATTCAACACATAAAAAAAAGAGAATAAAATAAAGAACATCAAAAATAATTCTTACATCTAAGCCCTAAGACCAGAGACATTGTGCTCCGTGACAAAAAAAAAGCTGGATTTAGTTTTCTAGCAATAACCATTTAATGTTGTAATTTATTCTTCATGTCCCCACAGAGGATTTTTGGCTAAAACACGGTGACAGAAAAACAACAATGGTAAAATGTTTGTTTTGGGGCTTAATGCAATATGTGTGTTGGGTCACTCATACTAACAACAAATAATTATGCGAGGCTGAAAGTAGCAGCTGAACCACATTTATTATTACTGAGTGCTGTAAAAATGTAGCAACTGGGAAAAAGGTGTAAAATCATAACTGCCAAAGAGACTGAGAACTGGAACTACATGACAAAACAAATTCATTATTTATGCCATAAAAACATTGACAACACTGAGCCATATGGTAACATAATTTACTCATACTTGTAACATTTCAAAGCCTCTGCTTGGTTTTGTTCGCTTCAGCACTCAGCAGTCCAGAAAACATTTTTCTGCTGCTTTAATTCCTCTTGAATTGTTTTTTTTTTTTTGGTGCGCTGAACCATGCGCCTCCACCACTTCTTCATTTTCATTTTTGTTTACTTTGTGAATACTGCAATGCATATGATGACTGGAGTGAGACCAACGAGTATCATTGACCAGAACTGTTCAATGACATAAAACAATTCTTTATGCTTGGTTTTTCAGTACATATCTTCAACTTGTTTCCTGGATGTAGTAATCAAAGCTGCGCTCAGTGACTTGCTTCTCGTTTTTGTTGGACCGTTTCCACCACAAACCGTAGCTGGCCTGCCTCTCCCTTTCAACTATGCTGGTCTTCTTTGCAGCGTCTAGCTGAGGATGGCTGTCTAGTGACAATTTAGTCTAAAGACTCCATTAGAATGCTTTTTGCATGCAAATGTTGGCTCAACAACTGCAAGTAATGAGATTTTGCAGACTGAACTTGACAATAGTTGAAAACATATTGTTGCCTGTGCTCAGGCCTTTTTATGTTTAAATAGAAATGTTCACAGGGGATTTAAGATAAGTATGAGTGCAGTGGAACCTGGAAGAACCACAGAATGATAGACATGAAGGACAGGCAGACAGACGAATTGTCAAATGAATGGATGTGTACGCTATCGGAAGGATGGATGAAGCGATGGACTTTTTAGACAATGAGCTACTTTTTCTTTTTACATTTATTCCAAAACATCAAGTTTCACACTTTCCAGACAGCACAGCAGCTACGCTGATATATTTGGAACAACCGTCAGTGCAACTTGTAATTTTATTTATAAACATTTGTGCACAGTGTCAGCTCTAACTTCAACAGAACTTATCAAATGAAGCTGATGTCAAAGGTCATGTCAGGAGATAAGATGGATCAGCCGAATGTTGATGTCATATTGTAAGACATCCGAGGACTGTGTGCTTAAAGGAACATCTCTCTTTAATAATTCATAACCTCAACAAGATTGACTTAGGTTTTTGTTTTGTGTAGATATAAAAATTATATCTTGACATTTTTATCGACCCTTACCTCCATATCCTCCTTCACCTGCTCCTGCTGGTCTCGAAGCTCACCAAAGGCATCAATTATTAAGCCTAAGAGAGGGACAAAACTGTGTAACTGTGCACTGAGAACTGTCATTTCATGTGAATAACACCTGGCACTGAGGGATGAAGAGATACAAGGCCGACTTTTCACTCCCACATGAAAAATTCATGACACGATTCACTCTAAAACAGTTTGAATAAAAGCCATTTCTGCGAGTCGCAGGCATGCCGCGGCTAACAACCTGCAAACTGCAGCGGTTTGTTTGCACACATGCGGGAACGATATTTCCGGCGTGGGACTCACCCTGGATAATGGCGAGCAGGATGACAATGACAAAAAAGAAAAATGTAATATCAAAGACGATCCGTTCGACTTCTAACTTGTCTCCAGCAGGATCCTCGATCTCGTCACCAATCCCGCCACCTGCTCGCACTCCCACGTACATGTGGAACATGTAACACTAAGGACAAAATTAAAGAAAAGCACATTGTTGGTTATGGTATGGTTTGCCTACTATTCAAGGAAAGTACACTTATTTTGTCAAATATTACCACCAAACGTCTTTATGTTTAATTGAGATTTTTACTCCATTCGTTTTCTGAAAGTGGTGTGATGTAACAAGAAGTTATTTTCAGCAAAGATCACACTGCATTGTGAAAATTCATGCTGGTAAGGACACTAATACATCGAAGGCACTTTCATGTCTGCTTTATGAAAACAGGCAGGATTCTTGCAAAAATTCAAAATGTGAACTCAAATTAGAGTTCACATTTTATAATCAATATTCTTCACCTCTGACAGTATAATGGGAAGAATTAACCTTTCACGTTGTCCGGAAAGGTCTCTTTATGCGTTGAAGTCCAGATTATCAAAAAGATTTGTAGCGAAAATAAAAAAAAAATAACTTGTACAAAATCCTCAGTCTTAAAAACGTTGCAGCATTCATCTGTTTTAGTTGCAAAATGATTTCAGATTACTGTTATTAAAGCGCAAGGCAAACAGAGACACAGCGGATGTGGCTGATGGTTCAGTGTAATATCCCCTGCCTGCCATAATAGCAGGGTTCATTCAAATGCTATCGCTAGCCATCCGCCTGTATATGTGACTGACAGTGGAGTCCACATTAGAATAGATCAGGCGTTTGGGTGTTAACGTCGTCAGCGGGCAAACAAAGAGGAAATCTAAGGCCTCCTGACTGCTTTTTTCCCCATGTGTCTATCATATTTTGGAGGCACGAGCACAAAAGGTTTGTTTGTTGCTTCAGAAATGCAGATCACTGTCAGCTGACGCCTTTGGTTTCCTCAAACTAGGACTTAAGTCAGGGGCCATTGCTGGAAAGAAAGAGAGGTTTTGATAATACATGTGCATCTCAATACAGTAGGATCTATTCATCCATGATCTAACACACTTATCCTTGGCAGGCTGGTGAAAGGGCTGGTGCCCGCCTCCAGCAGTCAACATGCGAGGATCTATTAAAAAATTCAATTATTTAATTGATTCAATAGAGAGTGACATATCTAAAGTGTCTTCTTTTATTGTTAATTTTGATGACAAAGTCTGGAAGCTAAGAAAACCCACAATTCAAGTTCATAAAAAATTATTTTGCAAGCCCAATAGAAAAGGATTCTTAATTTTAAAAAAATTTCACCTTACCGGCTGAAATAAGTAGTCAATTTATGATTTAACTTTTCATTTCTTGTACAAATAACTCATGATCAACAAAATTTAGCTTTTTTTTTTTTACACATAAATCTGAACTTACGAAACCCTTTTCAAATCACACTGATTACTCAAAGCACTTTCGCACCAGAGCCACATTTTTGCACCAACATTCAGATAGACTGACATGTGAGAGGAAGCTGAAATTAAAACTACAATCTTCCGATTACAATATGACTGCTCTACCCACTGAGCCACAGTCACTCCCTTTAAGCGATAGCTACCTAAATTTGCAGAAATAATGAATTAATGTGTAGAAACTCACAGTAAGCATATCATTGCATTTCATAGCTTCAGTTTCCTTGCCACGGTTGTGGTTGTAAAACTTTCTGAAGAAATTGAAGGCTATGACGGTGTAGAGATACACCACGACCGCCAACAGACCCACAGTCAGCACCAGCTGAAGAGGCAAACATATTTGCAAGGGGAAAGAGAGACAGGAACAGATTATGTCATCTTGAAAATGCTCCAATGTAAGTGCTACACTTTGAAGGAATACATTACAGAGCATCACATCCTTGAAACACATACACACACCTGTTTTCCATTGTGTGTGACAGAGGATAGGATGGTACGGAGTGTCTTAAAGCCCATGGCGATGTCCAAAAGGTGGGCAGCAAAGAAGAAGTTGTTATAATGACCCAAAACTGACATGGTCATGTACCACGCCAAGTACAAGAAGGACTAAAGCACACAGACACACACAAATACACACATAAGTTGACATAAAACATTAACTATTAGATTACAAGAACAGGAAGACAAATGTGCTTTAGATAAGTGGGATGACAGGATATTGCCATCGCATTTGAAACATGTATCAGACTAAATCTTGATTTAATCATCAAATATTAAACACTTTTACACATAACGTTGAGTCATTGCTTATAACAAAGTGACATATTTATCATTGTTGAGAATCCAAAAACAAATCCAGTGGCAGCCACAAGTCACCTGATGCAACTAAACTTACGTTGTCAGTGAACACCACTCCTAGCTTCCAGACCTGGTACTTTGCGTCAAGGGAGTTAAATCTGGAACAAACAGCAGCACTGCAACAATACATGAAAAACACAAGTAACAAGGAAATGAAGTCAAAATGTCCAGGAGTAAAATCATCCCCTTTGAGCTACATTGTGTCCTTTATGAGAGTGTTTGTTATGCGACGACTTCTCAGAATGTCCTGTTCTTCCTCAAGTACAAAATAATGCTTTGGGATCTCCTGTTGTCAGACTAGGCATTATGCAATGCGCAGACATCCTCACAGGTATGTTTTTTTTATTCTCTTTTGGAAACAGTCATTAATAAAAACGAGTACTGGTAGCAAGTGGTTTAGAACTGGAGCTGTCGCCCCATACAGGATCATCAGAGCTCGATGCAGCTGTCCAGGGTTTGATTCCCGACTCTGGGACTTTGGTGCAAGTCTTATCGCCTTCTCTTTCTACCTGTTTCCTGCCTGATGTGCTGCAAATAAAAACCACTACAAATTTAAAGAGTAAAACAAATGAGCTAAAAATATTCATTGGTCTGAAATGGTAATTGATGTTACTAAACAGCACACAAAGGAGCTGAATAAAAGCGTAAAGAAGACCAAAGTGCTCATGCATAATAAAATAAGGCCATTTAGTGCTATAGAGGAATGTACAGCAGAAAGGGCAGTATTGATTTCATTATTTGGATAATGTTTTTTTATATCAATACCATGCATCTGGATGCTAGCTCATTGTGAAAACACTATTGCAAGCTAGCAAACCGCATATTTTTTTCTCGTTTTTCATTTAGGACAACTGTGAATATGCTATGCTGACGTATGATTCCTGATTAGATGGAAAAGTCTGTGCTTTGCTCTTCAGTATGTGAAAACCTCTATAGTTTCACCTGCAACCACAAACGCTACAAAACGAATGGAAGGCCAGATGACTGCAGTTTGATCTGTATCTTTCTTAGAGGACAGAACTGCAAAGATCTGGACATTTTAATATTTTCTCTATACTCACAGGACACTCCAGGCACTGTCTCTTCTGAGCCTCTTCAGTTCTTTTCTCTCTGTGCTGAAGTCTAAAGCAGGCTGGTCCAGACCTAACAGTTCACTGATCTTCTTACGGCCATAAAAGTCTCCATACTTATCCATCACCTGACAAGAAAAGGAAAAAAGACAGGTTGAAACAATAGCTTCTTTAGTGTATCTTGGTTTGAGTATGGCATGACAAGAGAGTGGAGGATAATTAGCCACATTGTCTCCACTGTCTGAGTCATAATGAGATGACAGCTTAGTTCTGCCGACAAGTTGATGGTGCCGCTTCTGCAGAAGCGATGAGCGAACATAAAAGGTTTTTGACATCCGCCCTGAAAATGCATGAAGATGGTACAGCTGAGTAAAATACATGTAGTTGTTACAGTACAGGGCTTGTAAAATTATTTATACCCCTTAAGCTTTTTTTTTGTTTGTTTGCATTTTGTCATCATGCAACAAAATCCTGTTCCATTCAAGTTAAAGAAAATAAATTGTGAAGTGGAAGTAACATGCTGCATCTCTTTATTAGTTGAACTAATAAAAAGATAATCCTATTCAGATCAATTTACACTGATACCATTAAATACAACTGAGTCCCACACATTGTCATCAGAAGTACTCTAATTAGTGAATAGAACTGTTCTATGAAGGCCTCAGGGTTTGTCGAGGAACATTAGCAAGCAAACAGCATCAGGAAGACTTGCTGCTGTAATTACAGCAAAAGAAGCTGCAACAAAGCACTGACTCATGATGGCTGAATACAAATATCTTCCATAATTGTAAGATTTTTATTCATAAATAATTTTGAAAGCCAATTGTCACTTTTTTTTTTTTTTTTTTTACCACATCGCAATTACGTACCATTTAGTTTTGGTTTATAGATAGATTAAATCTTTATTGTCATTGTCACAAGAACAACAAAATTCAAAAGGTGCCATCAGTCAGTGCACATGCTCAAAACAAAAAAAAAAAAAGCAACTGTCCCACAATTCACACACAATGCAAGAAACAAACAAACAGCCGATACACATCATCCATGATGATTAACATAAAAAATAATCATCATAAAAAAACAACAGAAAAATCTTGAATAAGTGCAAAAACCTTTACAAAGCAATTTTCTTTTTCTGTTATCCAACATAATTATATAATGTATATATCTAGAAACAATTTTCTTACTTTTTCCTGCAGACAGATGCATAGATTTTTATTGAACGGTTCCAGCGCTATGAAACTGGAAACGTCTTAAATAAAAAATGCAAAGTGAAGCCAGCCAAAGTTCAACTTTGATGTGTTACTTCACACAGCAAATGCAAAATGTAGGACAATATTAATTAAAAGCAGAGATCAATCATTAAAAAAAAGAGATACAATTTTAAGATATCTAATTTATACAGGGCTCTTACAGTGATGCAGCAGAAGGTATAAATGCGGGAATAAGATAACCATAATTATGTCCTAACTGTTACAGATGGAGGCAAATATCCAAATAGCTTTAACATCAATTTAATTAAAAATTAATTCCCAAGTACTATTTTCAGAGGAGATGATTTGCCAACCTTATGCCTCAATTCCATGGAATACTGGCTGTTCGTATAATGAAAAAAAATGTTCAATTTAAACAAATTACGCCTAACAGGAGTACAGCTTCAGGCTCCAGAGTCCCTCCACAGTCAGCTGCCTTTTCTCAAAATTTACACCAGCAAGAAATTCCATAGCGTAATTCTGAGCAATAAATGCAAAACTATATTGGTCCATAAGCTGTGAAATACAGGGGGACTTACTTAGCAGCGTTTAGACCAATTTTAGAAAATATCTTATATGTAATCTCATCAAAACCATGTTTAACAGCGGTACAGAACAACATTCAGGAATTATAACTCTGTGTGAAGTAGATGTCAAAGGCCATATTTTTGTAACTCAGAAAAAACTCGTTTTTTTGGGGGGTTTTTCCTGGCAGTATTGTATGGATATTCTGAAATCCATGTTTTACAAATGCATAAACACCAAATTAGTGCAAGAAGTACAGTTAAAATAAAAACACACTTTTTCTCACACTGTCTGACATGAAATCAGGCCAGACATTTCTTATTTTAGGTCATTTAGGATAATTAAAATTATTTCCATTTTCTAAACCAAATTCTTCAGATTTATAAGTTTCATACATTTCTTTAATGTAAAAGCTTCTTTGTCCCATTCCTGCTTGCAAGACTGCCATACCTGAGTCAGGTACGGAGTCAGGTAAATGCCAATATTTGGTTTCAATTGAATAGGTCTGACTCACAGTTGCAGATAAAATTTAAAATCTTTATAAGGGTTTTAAAAGATTGTGATCAATGATCTTTAAAAAACAGACTAGGATTGCTAAGCATCCATTATTAAAAATAAAAAAGCATATATTTTTTTATTTTATTATGTGTTGCATGGCGAACTTTCAAAAGAATTTAGGTATGGCCACAGATGGCTGCCACTTTGGGATATCAAAAACATATTTGGGATTTTACAAGTTATAGCAAATTGCTTTCTGAATTATTTCAAGAGATTCAATTTTCTGTTTTCCTACATTAAATTACAAAGGATTAAAAATATATTTATGAAGTCAGTTTACAAGACAAAAGAGCAAAAAATACTTTTATAGAAAAAGCTGAAAACAGTTGAACAGTTCTCTCTACAGCACAAGTAGTAATCCAAAATAGGAGGTTCAAAGTATTTAACTGTCTCTGAAGATGATAAAATTATATGTATTTGACAGTGGAATAATTACAGCTGCCATTAAATCTTTCATCACAGATCAGTTGATGCCTTAATGCACTGTCACTGCATGAAATCTGCATATAATTACACACATGCTCGGACATTTTTAGATTAAAATTCTAATTTGATTGTCAGTACCGAAGGAATCCACTTGGAAGATCTTACCTTCCTTTTCACAAATTTATCCCAATAATTACTGGGAAACGATCTGAAAAGAAACAGAAATAGTTTTGCCACATCAAGATGTTGCATGATGAATTCTTGATTCTAAATATATTTTGTATTAGACAATATCAGATGTTAATCTGCCATTATTAAATAAAGACATGAACTTGCAGTGTATTGATGACCAGGCGGTCCCATTGCCCTTTAATGTCTTCCTCAGGAGGCTGCTGTGTCACATACAGTCCATCAAACTCCAGTCTTCTGGCCACCTCCTTTTCACGTTTGAAGATCACCAGCGGCACCTTTCAATCAAATCAACTGGTTTGAGTTTGTTTGAAATACTCACATTTTAGTCTGTATGAAACAGATGTTCTGCAAATAATTAATCAAAACTACAAATGATATAAAGATGAAACAAACCAAGGTGGGTTTATTTGTACAACACAGGAGAAAAAAAGAAAGAATAAATATTATTCTTGGAGGACAGATTGACATTCTCTAATAAATAAATACTAATTTGCTGTACTGACGCTTGGATATTGGGTTATTCCACTTTGAACTATTTTATCATGCTATCTTTTTTATATGCTGCCATAAGCAAATAAAATATATTTTTTTGTATATTTGCACTTCTCAGTTTTATATGTATTGGATCACTCATCTCATTGGTGGAATTTAGGTGTGTGTTTTACTTCCATAGCTGCTGTATAACATTCAGCACCTATGCATGCAGGCTGGTTCTAGAAAAGCTTGTAAAAAAATGAGTCACACTCAGAACATCTGGGATTTCCAGCATGATATCGTGAGAAGAGGTGACCTGTGCAGCAAGTTGTGAAATATCCTCCCTGCTAAAAATAAAGTCAACAAAGTTTGATTTACTGATTCTAAATCCAACTGTGAGATCTATTTTTACAGAGTAGAGCTTTTTTCAAGAGTTTGGCCTAACCAAGGTAATAAGTCCAACCTTATTACCTTGGTTAGGTGATGAATTAGATGAATTAGAACAGAGAAAATGAGCCAAGCTGTCGCATCGCAACAACATATTAAAGTATTTTCTTTAAAAAGGAACAAACATCATTAGAGGTCGTGTGTGCAAAAGCAAGTGCACAAATGCGTTTTGCAGAACAGTTGTGGTGTTGCATTTATTGTCATTGTAAGACATGCATATAAAACATCAGCAACTTTGTCATCAGTTCTCAAATGAAATCAATTTTCAGGAGATAACAGTAAAATAATAAGTAAAATAATAAGAAAGTCGTGCTGGTTTATTTTTCACACAAGATCTGGCAATTTTCCTCCATGACAGAACGCTTCAATCTCGAATCAGTCTACAATTTTGAAATGCACCAAATGTCTGCTTGTATATGTCGAAAGTAAGATGCCTTTAAAAAGTGAAAACGGTTCATTAAGCAGCAGCAGGAGGACGTTATTGAACAGGTATACCTTGAGGCAGTAGTAACCAATAATGCAGCAGAATGAGATGATTGTGTGTGCGATGGAAAGGAAATGGAGGCACAGCTCCATGTAACCACTGCTTTCTTCAAGCACAAAATAAACTCTGCCATTGCTGGTGTTTGTCATAGCAGAAAGCAGTTCTTTTCCATATGCCGATGTAGTCACCTGTTCTGCTTTGGATGCAGGCAAAAATGCTACCTGGAAAATTAAATTATAAAAATAAATGAAAATCATCCACAGTTATGTCACATACTGTAAAATTATCTCTGACATGCAATATCTGAGAAAGAAATAGCCTCCCATAGGGTTGCCCTCACCTTATAGAACAGAAGGATGAAGTTGATTGCAAAAGCAACAAACAATGCCAGCAGACGCATGTTATAAAAATTTCTTGCAAAGTAGTTCTAGAGGAAAAGGACAGGAAAAAAGACTGATGTATTCTGCCTTAATATATGTTTGCTGTTCTTGAGAAACTGGACTGGATGTTGATAGCTAAATTTGTAAGCATGCGTTGCTGTACTTGCACATTACCAGAAGACTCTTGCTATGTGAGCTTATCGTCTCCCAGAGAGCAGAATGTTGTCTCTGTGGTTCCTTTGACCTATTAGAACCTCTCTTGGCTCCATGTTTTGTCTCTTCTTTTGCATTCCTACATTCCTTTTCAGTTTTCTTCCATCTGAAAACATTCCAAACATAAATGACACGTCAAAAAGTATATTATTTTATAGGTTTTCTTTTATTCATTATGAAATTAGGATAGGAAGAAAAAAGGGACTTCCACCAGGCATTTATTTTTCTTTTATGAGGTAATGTGCCATCCCTTTTAGCCTAATTCTGCACAAGCTCTTCAAGCATTATTATTAACCTGTTTGAGGACTTATTACTTCAAGGCAGTTACAATGTGATAAATTTTTTAAACAGCATATTGATTCTTCAGGCTAAAAGAAACATACTCTGAAAATTTGTGTCACTGAGTAATTTATGGGTGTCAGAGTAAAGAAGCCTTTCACATAAAATCCCCAAAAAATATCTCAATGTTTGAGCATAAAAATGTGTTTGAAATGCTTCTGAAATGACTATTTATGAGAGACTATTTTTTGATGGAGAGGAGAGATACTCACTCTTCTTCCTGTAAGTTCTCCGTTTTCTCATCTTCTGTTTTCTCTTTGTCCAAGTGGTCTGTTAACTGCTGTCAGGGAAATTTATATCTGAATAAAACATGTATCCTAATTACCAAAATCCCAAAGCAGTAAGAGTAATTAGGCTAAAAACATTTTCAGAAAACCAAAGTGATCCTGCGAGAGTTCAATAAGCATGACAATGAGCAAATAATTCCTACCAAAGTGTGGTGCTCCTCAGAAACATCTGTGTCGATTATTGTTCTGGAAGTTGAACTGAACAGATCAGTCAGACTGTCAGAGAGATCTTGCGTTACAAGTCTGTACTGATCTCCCTCCTTCTTCAGTTTGAGACCAAATATGTCTGACAATATGTCCACCTCCTTGGGAAAGGTCAATGAAGCCATCTGCCCGATCTCCCTCAATTCTTTCTGGGAAGAGAAACTAACAGAGTACTTTCTCAGTTGATCCACACTGCTTGACACCTCCATGACCTCATCAAGAGTTGGCTCAAGAATACCCCCAAGCAAGTCTGACACTTTCATTCTTTTTGCTGCCTCTATGAGACCACTGTTGACAAATGTGATGTACAGCAAATACATGATGCGACAGATGACGGCAGAAATGCAGTGGATCTGAAGCGCGCAAATGAATCTAATGAATCGAAATGCTGCTAAGAGGAACTCCTTTGGCGTCATCTTTATCAATGTTCTCAGGTTTTTCACAGAAAGGGCACAAGTCAACATCACCCACCAATAGTAGATAAAAGTCCACCTCTTGTAATCCGGGGATGTATATTCTTCAAGCTCACTCTTTTCCAACTCTGTTTTCCCGTTGCACTTCTCTCCAGAGTTGGATCCGGATATCTGGGCTGCAAGTTGCATCTCAAAAATGGTGTCCTCACAGAAGTTGACGAACATCTCCATTTTCTCTTTGTCTCCTCCCTTATTGACCACATCAAAAATGAACTGCCTCTTGGACTCCTTCACCTGTGGCTTCTCCCACTGCGTGCGACTGTATTCACTGATCTCAAAGTAGACCCGTTCAAAGCGCTTCCCGCTGCCAAGTATCTCAATGCGTCCAAGACTGGGCTGAAAGTAAGTCAGGACGCATTCTGCAAGCTCCATGAATGTCTTCAGCCTGGACTCTTTGGGCATGTGCTCTGACAAATTGGTGAGGAGAACAGCGATGCTGAAGCCGATGTCTTTCGCCGGCTCGTGGAAGCGATCCACAAATGTTTTGTATTCCAAGATTTCGCCGTCATTTGTTTCAATGCAAGAGAGCAGGAAGTGGATCTCGGCTTGTGAGAAGTATTTGCAGTTTTCCATGGCTTTCTGGAAGTCCTTCCTGCATATGCTGCCCTTACAGTCAGAGTCATACTCTCTGAAGCCCTCAGATGAAGTCAGGTCTTTTAGTTTGAGGAACATGTCGAAAAACTTGAGGACCATTTCCACATTGCCTGATGATTCCACCAACATATCCACCATCTGCTTCCCAATTGTTCCATTGATAACATTGCCTGCAACAAAGAAAAATACAAGTAGATGATCTGATGATGGGTGCAAATGTTTGTCTTTTTTCCAACTTCCTTTTTTCCAGCCATCTTCCATGCAGAACTGTATCATTGTTTTGATATGAAAGGCTGCACACCCCTGTGCTACATCAACACAAGGTAGTACAACTGTAGTATAACTGTGAACTGCACGGACAAATACAAACAGCTTATTTTTAAACTGTGACATGTGGTCATCTGTCTTTACTCTGATGCTCCCAAATACCAATACCTATTAAAAGTGTATTATATATATTTTCACAATAAATAGTTGTTCTATGAAGGCCTCAGAGGGCTGATAGAGAACATTGTTGAACGAAAAAGAAAAGAGGAAGACTCCTGTAAGCTTATCCACACTTAACTGTCCACCTAAATGGACAAACCAGGCAAAGAGAGTGTTAATCAGACGAGTATCCAATGGTAACTCTGAAGCAGCTGCAGAGATCCCTATCTCAAGTGGGAGGATATATCAATATGATAGCCATTAGTCATGCATTCCACAAATCTGGCCTTTATGGAAGAGAGGCAACAAGAAAGCCAGAAGGATTTATGTTTGCCACAAGCCATATAGATGACACACAAAGTATGTGGACGAAGAAGATCAATATTGGACTTTTTCAATTACATACAAAATGTGACCTATGGAGTAAAACACTACACATCATCCTTAATGCAGCATCCGCACTGTGAAATTAAAAGTTGTGGCAGCTTCATGCAGTGGGAATTATTTTTTTCAACAGGAACAAGAAATCTGGTCAGAGTTAAAGGGAAGATGGAGTTAAAGGCAGGTTAAAATAGGGGGAAAAAAAAGAAGAGAGAATTGAAAAACTCTGGCAAGAGTTTAATTATAGTTCTCTCTACATCCAACTTAACTGAGCTTCAGATATTGTGCAATACAAACCAGTCAAACATATTCATGTGTAGATGTACAATGTTGTTAGAGACCCAAAATGCAAATGCTTTGTGTTGGTCTATCACACAAAATGAAATAATAAATAAAATAAATAAAAATAAATAAATAATAAATAATGTTAGTTGCAATGTGACAAAATGTTAAAAAGAAAGTTTAATAAATACTAATACATTTTTTATGAATGAGAAATTCTCATCCATAAAAAATATAAAAGCCTCATCATACAAAGGCTCTTACATTGGTATGACAAAAGACAAAACTCAATTATTCAAAGAATGAATTTTTTTAATGAATTCTGTCTAATTATTCATTGGTTGCAAATAACTGCAAAGCCTTGCCAATTATTTACCTTCCAACATGGAAAGGAGGAACACAACCATGTCCTTCAGTAAGTCCATGAGTTCTTTTAGGAGTTTTATCTGCCTTGAATCCTGCACAAAAACAAATTATATTTACAAGAAGTTTGCACAATATCTTCTAAAAGTTGGTAGAAGTGTTGTCCTGACATATAGCTGAGTTAGACTAAATTGAAAATTATATTTTAGTTTTACAGAATCCAAGAAGTATTCAATCTTGTATGTTTTTCTCAAGGTACAATAACTACTGAAATGAAACTGTAACGCTGCCATACCTGAGATAGCTTCATCTGCATGTGAGCAAAGACATGGAGGAATCCCACGACAGCATCCCACAGACGACTGTGAGCCAGACTCTGCTGATTCCCAATGCACGGACCCTGGATGAACACAAAAATGTACAGGCAGTACAAATACTGCAGAAGGCAGAAATAACGGCATAAAGTGGCAAAACTAAAAATAACATCTCTAAAATAAAAATAAAAAATGTCTTTAACTTCCATTTTCATTCTTATTTATAGCTCATCCCAAACTGATTTAATAAATCACAACTATATCAACTCATGATTCACATGAGGCAAAGATCGCAGATAGTGAAAAACATTAAGTACCCCTTAATAACTAATTCCTCACATTACAGAGTCCATCTGGCATTAAGGATTTCCAGGTGTTTCTTTCACACACACTTGTTCAAACATAACTGAGAAATAAATAAACGGTATCTAAATAATTCATCAGCTACATTGTGGAACATCTTGTGCAGTTGTTTTGCCACAAAGCTGAAGTAATTGCTTTGGAAAATTAATTTAATACATTCACAATCGAAAGCAGGCTGAGAGGACCAACCTGTATATACTCGGTGAGTGTGTTGAAGACCTGTTTGGCAACTTCAATGGCCTTGGAGAAGTTGTGTTGACCCAGAGGATCAATAACGTCTTTCACCGAGTAGTACCAGTAAAAATCACTGATCGATTCCTGTAAAAATGTTTTTTATAACAATCAGCTGTAATTAAAGAGGGGTTAAATATGTTAATATGTACTTTTGATTTAAGAACATAGCTTCATACTGAAGTTGATTAGTAAAGAGGCAAACTGATTACCAATACATAATTGCAACACCTGCATTTGATGATTTGAACTGACACACTTTTTTGACAATATTGTGCATCAATTTCTATATATTCCTGAAGTGGTTTGATTTAATTAATCAAAATTACATGAGAGAAGTCATGACAGTGGACTCACCTGTACCCTTAGTAAATAGTCAACCGTTGAAATAACAATGTTGACGGTGTTGTTGTTCCCAGTTTGTGTTCTTAAATAGTTCTGGAAATCTAAGGCATACAAAAATTTGCATAATAATTAGTGTGGGGAAAAAGGAATTTTCACATTTTCTTTTCCTTTTTTTTATGCTTTATGGTTCTCGGTTTGCATTATTGACAAGCATACATTAGAATTTGACAATGTTTTATCAGATATTGATTAAGAAGAAGTAACCAGAATTGTGTCCTTCGCAGAGCAGCTGCAGGAAACGGAATAGGTCACAAGTCAGGTCCTTATCAGGCATCACCTTCTCTCCTTTGAATGAAAAGATAGCAGCAAATTCTAAAATACTGAACACTTGGAAGATGAATGTAAAAAATAGTAAATCAGAAAATCATGTCAGCGTGGCCTTTTTGAAAAATAGATGTTGATAACACTGAAAGGTGAAAAACATTTTAAAAAGTGGACAGTCTAACAGATATTTCAGCTGACCCCTCCACCATGACATGGATTAACAGTAATGGATTTATATATATATTTTTTGTATTCCCATTTAAATGCAGTACCTGAGCTCTCATCCGTGGCCATGCCTAATCCCTCTGCTTTGTTCTGCCTCTCAAATGCATTCAAATCCAGAACACTGGGTAGCAGAAAATCACACACGCAAAAAGGGGGTTAGGTAAAGCCTTTCAACTTTAACCATTATATCAAACTGTTGATATATCACCATTCTCTGATTTCAAATACTTCTCTCTTCTGTTACTCACCTGCATGACCGCATGAGTCCAGCCATGCTCTGAAAAAAGCCAACATTGCGCTTCTCTCTCAGATAATCCAGCATTTTCTGTTAAAGCATAACCAACAAAGACGGGATCTAATTAAGCAGAAGTAATTAGAGTATTAGGCTCATCAGTGTTCAAGTAGGGATGTATTGAGATCCTGTGACAGATCATCCTCTCTCATGAGATTTGTCTCAAGTCGTGGTATAAAGTTGAAGTCGGTGTGTGAATGACAGGTGCATTAAATAAAGCTTTTATTATAAACTCTGGATGTGAAAGTGAAGGCTTTAAAAATATATTATCATCCAAGCATCCAAAGTAGTAAGCAAACATGTTCTGAGTGAATCTCAAGGCTGACGAGTAAAAATATATATATATTTACCAAAAAAGCATTTCATTTACCTGCTGAACTGTTGCATTCCCTCCATTAAGAAGAGCAATACCTAGTTTCAGAGTAGGACCAATCATGAATCCCATGGTGCCTAAAGCAACCCAAAAGCAGAATATTCATTCATTTAGTAGTTTCACATCTTTTCTACCATCTAATCAACTTATCTCAAAGAGGAAGTATTTGAACAATCCAATAAGCTAAATATTTACAGTTGATTTTATTTTGTTGCTCATAATGCCCTACCATTACTGGCGCTAATAGCTTGCAGGACCATTTCAGGGGCTCCACGGCAATGCAGCCTGGTCTGTTGGTACAACAGCTTTTGCTTTTCCATCTCCTTCTCCTGTAATGTTCACATTATTATTAAGAAAAATATATATATATTTCGCATATAAGATTTTATACTTTCAAGCTTTGATACATCAAAGTATTGCTAATATTTTTTTAAAAAAGTAAGAGCCAGTTTACTCACTTCAAAGCTTTCTACTTCCTGCTCCGCATCATCTTGGCTCTCTCTGTGGCAGCTCTGGGAAAAACCAAACCGACAAAGTGGACGATGATGTAAGACCACATCGAAAAGACAATACGTCAACAATAAATTATTTACCAATGCATTGCACCTCTTCTCTGACAGGTGCTTTTGCTACATACTTCATGGGACATGCACAAAGACATCAAAGTACAACTTAAAGCCCATTAAAAATATGATGCAACAGTTGGATGCATCTGTGCCTGTGCTTAGAGAACCCTCCAGTCTGAATGAATTAGAGCAACAATACAATATGGTTTGTGTCCTTATTAGGCAATCTAGCATACTACCGGTAATTACAGGAAAGAAACTAGCCTTTAAAGAAATGCATGCACATCATTATTTTATTTCTGTTGTTTAATATCATGCTGTACATGTAATTGAGATATGTTGAGAATTTAAATTACATGTTTTTAATTATAAGACTTTTATAAAATTTTAAGAGTTAAGTGACGTAATTTATTCACATGCATCAAACACTTTGATAATAAAACATGTTTGGCTGTTACCTTTGCCATAATAGCAGCATAATCTTTGTAGAGGTTGTCATTATCAAGTTTGCTGAAAAAACAGGGGGAAAAAAACTGTTTATGTCAGAGTGAGGCAAAATGTAGGAATTTTGAATGTCAAGTCATATTACATGACACAATCAGAAACATTATTTTCAAAAGTCACAAATTACAAGGCTTTAAGAAAAAGTGTGTGCAGAGCTATGGAAGCATTAGCACTAGGCAGTTCATACTGCATCTGATCTTTTATAACGAACAGACACACCTGCTTTCCGTCAGCACACTTTGACTGAAGAGCATAATGAGCTGAAGGAGAGGATCAATTGCCTTGGCGCCTTCTTCCACCTCCTTTACTTCCCCTTTCTCACCTCCCCACGGTTTTGTCACTCGCCCCTTCTACAGTCCAAGGAGGGAGGGCAAAGTAATTAGGGTGTGCTCTTAAATTATATCACACTGCTCATTGCAGCAAACTAGAAAATAAACACACCAGGTTTCTTCCTTTTCAGAAATACACAGTAATGAATAGTATTGTTCATTTGTACAGTTATAAAGGCAAATTATAAATGTAGGACATTGGCTTATTTCAAACCTGCTGCCTGCGCTCAAATCACATGGCTCACACAATTCAAAGCAAAGTGCCAAGTTAATGAAGCAGGAGAGCAATAGTAACAACTGAATTATCAATTAGAATCAAAGCAGAGAGGAAAACTGCTAGAATAAACCGGAAACAGTGCTATAAATGAAAACATTTCAGCAGGAACAAGACAGGAGATGAAACAAGACCTACTTTGGTCGTATGTGTCAAATCCAACATGTAGATGAAACAAGACGTTTACAGTACCTGTATAAAAGTCAAAACCATTCCTAACTGGATGAGGTAAATGAGACTAAACTTTTCATTTTTTATGTCACTTAGGATTATCACACAAAATTATTTCTATTTGCCAAAAACTTCCTTCGAATTAAGAAAGTTTTAAATTTTTTTTTTTTTTTTTTAAACTGCTCGCTGAATCTCATAAGAAAGAGCAGTTAATCATTACTGCCAAAGCAACGTTCAAAGCCAGATGAGATTACAGCTTGCAATCTCATCTCTCTCTTGTCAAATTGAGTGAATAAACTGAATAAAACAGAAAATGCACTCAGGGTGCAGGGTGAAATATCTTAACTAGTATATTGTAGCGTGATATTTTACTGCATATGGACAGTGTTCTGAATGAAATATCAGGTTGGGGATCAGGATCAGCAAATGTCTTTCATAAGTTGCTCAGACCAGTATCATGGACCAGAAAAATCCAGCTGAAGATATTTCTGGTGCTCATCTTGTTTAAAAACACAATTGTTTAATCAATACAATTTTAAAAAGTTTGCACAGCTTCTCTTGAACTCACAGCTAAATCCTCCACAAGCATTTCTACCAAGTCGTTTCTCTCTGTTGATATCCAAGATCTGTTGTAACCTTGCAGGAAAAGGTTGACAGCTCGATGCCTGAAGGAAAAAAAAACAGACTGAAAAATAATTGGTAGAAAGAGAAAAAAAGCATTGGTTGTCGAGTTTTGGATTTTATCTGTACTTGTTTATTATCCTGTCTTTATTTGTTCATAAAAGATAATAAACCTGTGCACATGTTTTAGGAAACAACTATAAATCTTTATCAAACTATTTATTTGGCCTCTGTCTTACAGTGGCAAATTGTAGAGGGGAGTCATCCTCAGGCAAGCCACCACCGCACGTTTCCTTTGTTTGGATAAAATTTTGTTCCAAGCAGGTTTTTTGCTTCTCTGTGGGTGCTCTACCTAGAAAAAGAAAACAAAACAACAACAAAAAAAAAGCATCTTGATGTAAAATAATTTTTTTTTAAATGCCCCCCTGTCTCCCTTACAGATTTTTTATGCATTTGCTTTAAAATCATTAAACACATTTTTGTTATCAGAAGAAGTCAAACACAAAATGCTGTTTTATTGCAGGGTTGGTTTTGTCTTTATGTGAAATTCTTCTCAATAGTGAAAACTGGTTGTGTCTCCCTTGGCAGCAACAGCTGACATCACGCATTTGTTAGAATTGAAAATAAGGTATTTTAAATCACTACGGAGGAAATTTAGCACAACTTTTATTTATAGAATTGTCAATTTTTTTTCTCATTGCAGGATTGGAAGCCAAGTGTGCAGAATTTTCTGCCAGAGAGAAAGATTAACAGCCACAAACAACACCTGCCATATTTGACAGTTTTATTGTCTTGTATTGTTCTACTGTTTTCAGTATTATGCTCTTTTTCTGAAATAGTGTTGGTGTTTGTGCCACATCCCACAGGATCCACTCCTTTCAAAGACACTTTGTTCCATTTTCGGGTATTATCAAAATTAATTTTACCAAATGATAGAAGGGTCTTTTTGTTCTTTGGTCAGCAGTGGTCCAAGGCCATGGCATTCTCATAAGGGTGCCATTTTTTTGTTTTTTTACTATTGTTGAATCATAGTGACTTAGAATAATGATGGCCACAGTGTTCATTTATAACCTGATGGATGCTGGGTAATTCTGTTAGGTCGGTTGTTCATTTTTTGGATAATGACGTTAACTGTGATTCACCAGAGTCTCAAAACCTTGAGAATGGCTTTGTAATGAAATGTATCTTAATTACTTTGCTCTTGAACAATTTCTTTTGTTGATGTGTTGCTTTTTGCAATCTACATGTACCTCAGCACTTAATTTTGCCAAAAAATTAACTAAGGTTAATTACTAATACGGGTTGCAACTAGATTTTAGAGGGTCAAGCTGGTTTGCATAGCATTTCTTCTAAAGGAAATCATTTGAAAAATGTTTTTTTTCTGGCAAAAGTGTAAATGTTTACAAGGACAAATATGTCTTTCATGAGTAAATGAAGACTTGACTAATAGAACAGCTAAAGTTGTACAAACTTAAAGCAACAACATAAGCTGGTAAGAAGAAAAAAACTACTGGAATCCAAATGTTGGCAACTTACAGAAATGCAGCCAATTAAAAAGTGTAAACTTACAGAATTTCAAGCATTTAACGCATGAGCAAATAGAAAGCGGAGGAAGACAGGCCCAGTGGAAAAAAACAACATAGTAGCTTTTCCTTTGCTTCAACTCACTGCAAAACCCTGTTCAAGTCAGACCAATTTTGCTGTGAATTAGTAGCTAGAAAAGAGCTCTGTTAACTTTAAAATTTGTGCAGTTTAAAAAACTATTTCAAGCTGAGAAAAGCATATAATATTTAAAATATTACACAAAGTAAAATCTGGTAATTATCCATGTGCTTTGTCAAGTGTAATAATCTGGGGAAAATTTTAGTTTGTAAGAAGATTTAGAGGTCTGTCACTGAAGTCAGAATATTTATTAGGCATTATTTGGCTGTTTTAAACAACAAAGCTAAAAAAAAAAAGAAAAAGCAATTTAAACCATTTTTTACTTTTAGTGAGCGAATGCAGTTAAAAAGGCAAAACACTGCAAAAAATGTCTCTAAAATATAATCATCTTGTCTGAGTCGAATGATGAGGTAAACAGCTCAACAACATTTTCACCTACCTTCATCTCACCTTACTCCACTTCACTGAACAAACACAATTGTATGTGCAGAGTTTAATGATTGAGAAGAGTGGATGCACTCAATGTCACTGTATTTACAGAGGCCAAGGAGGCAAAGGAAGAAAGCTCTGCTCAGAGTGCTTAATCATTTTTTTTTTTTTTGTAGAATCTAAAAGCTCACCTGATCCAAGTAATAAAGCACCCGAGCTATTTCTAGAACCCTGTCCACAGTCCTTTGTGTGTCAGCTGGGGCCTCAAGCTGTGCTGGGAGATCAGCAGACAGAATCCCATGGCTGACTCTGTTTGATGCCTGTGAAGCGAAACAAGCTTGATTCATTTAAGTCTTTTGTTCCAACTAGAAAGCTTCTGTTTATGGATTTATTCAAATTTAATACTGAATTAGCATGCACTTTTTTCTAAGAAACAACCACAAAAAAATAAATGAGATGTTTGGTGGACTAAAAACAGAAGCGAAACACGATTCAGAACAACAACCTGATTTGTGGAGTGAAAATGTGTAATTCTCAATATTCCCGGCAGAACCGATGTGTTCACTGAACCAACAAACTATATAAACCAAGAAAAAATAAAATAAAATATTCACTACGTTTCCGCTCAAAAGAGTTTGGAAACCAAAATTAGAAGGCATATTTTTCATCGCTGGTTTATGAATAAACATGTTTATTACTGACTCATAGATGCGGAAACAATGTCTTCGTATATTGAACAGACTAGTGAGATCATCATGTTCATGTCTCTGCCACACAATGATTCACTGGTAGAGATTGTTTTCTGTTTCATATGACACAAACTTGCTACAAAAATTAAGTGCTAAATTGTGTAGCATACTGCTTTACTAATGCTGTGTAAACATTGCACATTGTGCTAAAGGGCATACAGAGTTATATTGTAATGCATACAAATGTGTTAATTATTCTGAAACTGGAAATAGAAATTGGATCTACAGGAAAAATTGACATTGGAATTTAAGCTATTTATAACTTTGCCTGGGTAAATGTTTAACTGATTTATTTAGTTCCTTATTTGGAATAATAAGACTATCTATTTGGTCTATATAGTCCCTTGACATTGAAATCTGTTTTTAAGAGAGTTATGGTCAAGAAAGCAAATTGTTAGGTAATGCATGACATTTAGTATACACATATAGTTACAGAAATAGTCATTACCTGACCAAAAAAATGCTTGAGGTATTTCAAAATATGCTCCCGAATCTCATCTTCAAGGTTATTCTGTAAAGAAAAATGTTAAACATCTCATGCTTAACCACATGCTAATTAAGTCTGAACAAAAAAACACTTCTAACACTTGAGAACTTGCTGAAACTGTCCATATTTATAATTTACCTGAGAATAGCAGTTCTTCACCAACATGATAAGGTTCTGATCACATGGAAAACAAACTCTGAGTCCTACAGGAACCAACTTCTTTATGGTAGCCACTATGAGAGAAGTGTGTGCAGAATAACGCTCCCCCTTCCTCTTCATGCCATTGTTTTTATGGTCAAACTTAATGTCAAGCAAAGAGAACACATATGTTTCAGTTTTGCCCTAAAGACACTCAACTGGTATAAGACAGGTGGACAAATTCTGGTATTGCATAAAAGCGCATGCGTAACCAAACAGTCTTATCGTAAACATAGCTGACCTCCAGCATATTGTCACTGGAGAGCAAAAACGCCAAATTGTTGATTCGATTCTGGACCACGTGACTCTGATCTTCCCATTTGAAATGCTGTTGCAGAAAAAACATAGATGACGACGAATGAGCACTATTTATGAGGTACAGGATTTACACACACATTTTTGACAAGGCAGAATCCAAAAAAAAAAAAAGATGCTGTGTGTCTTTCCTACATGAGATTTGGCCCAGAATACAAAGACCTCTGCCACCATGCTGAACAGCTGCTCAGCCTCGGGGATCGTCTCTTTCAGCCATCTGGCTCTGGAACGAGACCGGCAAAACGCATTAACATCACAGAAGTTATTCCTGCAAAGCTGAACATGGCCTGAAATAATGATTTGTACTGTGGCTTAAGGCATTATGTCTCTTTATATATTCAACATAAGCAATAAATTAATGGCTGTTCAAGTAAAGATTCAGCCTTTTACTCAAAATAAAAAGTATGTAACCCAGTGGGAACTAAATTTGGATGAGTTTTTTGCCAAATGCATGACACCATAACATCACATAAATAATTTTAATTGTTAAACTGTAATTTATTTTTTAAACAAATGTGTAAATACATCAGGTTTTCAAGATAAGATTTTATTCCAAAAAGTTTCTACACATGAACTTTTGTAGTTTATCCCTTACCGATTAAAATCAACAAACTGGATGAGAAGAGGATAAAAGGCGTAGAGATCCTGGACCAGAACTCTGTACTTCTCCTGTATCTGCAGCTCTGCTTCAGAACTACAGCAGTCTTCCGCTTTCATCACTTCCTCCTCTAACTGGACACACTCTGCCCGCTTCCTCAGCTTCTCCATCAGGGGGAGAAAGTGACTTCTCAGCAGCTCGCTGTCAGCTTTGCATATGATCGGCTGCGAAAAAACTAAAACACCAGACAGCTGTCAAAGGCAGGAGATGGTGATTTGGCCACAGTTATCACACAGCGTCAATATACCTGCAAGCTGTTTCATCCAGTCACCCTGGCTAGCACCCACATGGTTGTGGATGATACGAAGGATGTGGCCAATCAGGTCGCTTGCATGCTGAGGAACAACAGAGCTGAGGACTGGGCCCTCTGGGTGGCCCTCAGGGCCCCAGCGACACCAGTGTGAAATATAGCTGCACAACATGGGCAAAGTGACCTCTGCCACATGGATGTACTGCATCTGATGAGCTACAGAACCAGCACCAGCCAACTCCTCCACTTTCTCCAGTGCCTCTACCAGTGAAGGAAGAGGGCGACACGTGTCCTCCATCCGGTCCAGCAGTCCCTGATCTGATGAGAGGAATGGGGTTCTTAATGTAGCTGAACATTAAACGAAAAGCTCTGAAGAAAAATGATCACAGTTTACCTTTAATTTCACTAGGACTCATGACATTGTAGATAGAATGTGGATTGTTGTGGTCTAGAGTTGGCTCCAGGAAGCATACAGGAAAAGCTCTGGTCAGAGCTGCTACACATGCGCCTGCTGCTGACCGCTGCCTACACAGCAAAGGCAACATAACGGAAATATTAATTATATTCCCACAAACTACAAAAGCTCTTTAAAGCCCCTTTTTTTTATTTAGTCACAATACACATATAAACTTCAATTTGTGCCCTGCAATTGTTGCCATTCTTCTTTGCTCAATAGCTGACAGACTGAATGAAGAGCATCTTTGAATGGCCATTTTAAAATTTGCCACCTTGGTAGGCAGCTGGTTGCACACAGGATTATTTTTAGAGCAAAGTGGGCAGAAAATAAATGCATGCCATACTTTTCTATTTTATTTCTAAAATAATTTTAAAACACATAGACTTCATGCAAAAGCTTTTGTTTCACGATTACATTAAATCCCCTAAGCAATACATTAGAGTTTGTGGGTGCAAAATGTTCAAGGTATGCGAATGTATTTGCAAGGCACTTTATGTGGAAAATAATATTCAGAGAATAACACAGAATATATAAACAAAAATAAATATTACCCCTCCACGTAGATGCTTTTACTGGTCCCCAGAGAGTAGAGGCTGTTTAAAATCTTGTAACATGACACCTGGATACCAACGACTGGGAAGACAACATGATGCTTACAACTGAGAAGCTTCTTCTCAAAAACAACCAGGAACAGTAAACTAATCTAGTGTCATGATTCATGTGATGAACAATTTGTGAGTGTTTAGTGTTATAGAGATGAGAAAATATGTTCCCAATGCTCTGTGAACACAACTAAAAACTTAAAAACGTAAAAAGATACATAGACTACAGATGCTATTTAGCGGAGAAACAGAACAGGATTCATACGTAAGGACTACTAGTGTGTGTTTAAACTAGATTTGGCAGTGAGATCTGATTTTATTTACTAAATGCATATACAAAAGAAACACTTTACCATCAAGACTAATTCTTACCCAGAACATCCACTCCATTGTTTTGATTGGCAAGATGATGGAAGAGGGAGGTAAGTGTTGGCATTAGGATGGACGTTGTGTAGTTAAGGGTGTTGACAACTCCTTTAGACAGCTGACCTCTGCTGTGAGGCAAGGTCTCTGATATTTTCCCCACAGTCATCTCCAAATCTGCTGCAGCTGCTTCGAAAAATGAATGCAGAGACATCTGTATGGACTCTGAAGCTGCTGCCATCAATATTCTAGAAGAAAAAAATATGACAAGCAGACATATCAATATGGTACATTTTGTGTGTTGGGTTTTTTAATCTCTAGACAAATACTGCTGCAGATCACTTCATTAAAATTCCTTTGGAAGGGCACTTTATTCAAGTAAAAGAGCGAACTCTTAATGTTGACTCATTTCATGCAGAAAAGTATTTTAGGCTTTTACATTTAATTTATTTTTTTGTTATCATTGTGGCTCAGAGCTAATGACAAACCAAAATGTGTGTGCTTTTACATGGTCTTACATTTCAATAGACCACAATTTGTGTGCTAAAGAAGTTTTTCATTGGTCTTACATAATATTGTGATTTTCTAAAAAGCTTAATTTTGGATTATCCTTTTCTGTTAATGGAAATACACACCTAAAATGCATCACGCTGTGTGCAATGTGAGTTTCACCTTTAAAAGTTACAGGTGATTAGCATTTTAATCTGAGATTCCACATGCTTGTGAAATAAAAATACTAAAAGAGCTGCAAAATCTATTCATCAGCATTAATGACATCAATCTGAGACGAGCAAAAATTGTTCCAACATCTTGCTACCGACTCTTTTTCTGCAGACAATAAAAGTGATATATACCACAATTAGATAGTATCAGTGTATCTCTGGCTCAATTACACCAGACATCCTATCCTCAGACATGGTGGTGCAACACTAATAAAGACTGAAGGCGGAACGAGAAGATCAATTTAAGGCAGTGTGACAGTAGTGCCATCTAGCTACCTTGCATCAAGCGCCTGAGCCAGAATGCGGAGGCAGCTTATAACAGCAGACGTTTCATCTCCTGGTAGGACATATGAGTAGGACAATACTGTTGCATTCAAATCATGTCACAATAAGGCAGTTTATGGACGTAAAAGCAGAAACAAAAACATATACAGCTACAGAACCCATACAAAAGTCCAATGGCTCTATGCGATCCAAGCATCAGGAAGGCAGAGCATATCGAGCACACAAAAACAGACATGTAACAAGCGAATGTCTCAACAACTGTTGTTTCTTACCAATTAGTGAGATTCTGTGTCTTACCAAAGCAGCAAGCTTACAGAAGAGACTGGATGTGAGAAAAAAAACACAAAAAAAACAATTGACAAGCTACAAGAGATCAAATATGTTGGGCAAATTGTAGGTATAAATAGTGTTTTATAAAAGATGTCCACAGAATAATGAACAAATGATTCTGTTTTTAGATCCGCATACCACAGAACCATCTCCTTTTCTCTTTTGGAGGCATGACTTCTGTTTTCACTTGAGTTCAGAGAAGAGGACAAAAAATACAGACGATGGCATTTTACATACTGCTCCAATAGTGGAAGAACGACCTGTGGAAAGTAACAAAAAATACTTAGTTCATTATTCACCATATGTCATATAAACAAAAAAATATATTTCTTTGGTTAGTTGTGCAGTGGAAAACAATTTGGCAAGCCATACAACATAGTACGATTGAGACATTTTCAGCAATTTTTTAACTCCAATTTTAACTCCAATTTTTTGGGTCCAAAAGTTCATTACAGAATTTTTGTAATTAAAACAGCATCTAAAAATACAAACAGGCCCCAAGCAAGCTGAAAAAGAAAAACCCGCATGCGTTTTGTTGCAATAAAAAACCTCAATCACAATTCTGGCTGGATATTTTACCAGCCAGTTACACGTTTTGTCTTGGCAAAACTTGTGATTTTCTGACATAAACCCATCCGTGAGATATAATTCACAAATGTTCAATAGGAGTAAGGATTCTGAATACTTACAAGAATTAAACTATAAAACCAGCAAGGGAATACATAAAGTAGTGATTTATTTAATACATGTGGATTCATAAAGTAACTCCCACTTCATTAACTCAGGTTGTCCCCCTTTTTGCAGTAATATACTTGAAGTGCTTAAAATTTCTCCACAGAAAATCCTGCTAGCATTAGACTTTCCTGCCGACCGGGCTGCATGCGTGTGACAGTTTGGTATGGTTGGAGGACCGGCGTAAAGATGAGAAGCGTGACCGTTCACAGTCTTGGCTGACTGGATCTGACTCGGGGGGTCCCAACAATGAAAAATAAACCCATTTTACTGCTGCCTCCTTGGAGGCAGAGCAGTGTGGGAGGCTTTAATCTATGTCCTGATGGCAATCAAAACGCCCACATGGATTTCCAAAATGGTTAAATAAATTACACAGCCACAAAGGGTTTGACTTACAGGGGTTGCCCATGGCGACCATCTAACAAAACTAATTAGATGTCATAAGTGAAATGAGAAAAAAAAAGGCTAATAAGGACAAACAAAAGGCCGGTGGAAAAATTTAATTGGAAGTGGGCTAATTCAACATCAGAGGTTTCCTATCTGAGGCAAAAATCAGCAGTGTTAAGATATGTAATTGAGATAAGGCAAACCTTCTGAAAAAAAATAATTGGCTGCTGATTTTGAGCCCTTTCTCCTTTAGGCATCTGTCCTCTGGCTTGAATGACCTCTGGAAATAAACATTAGGATAAATTAGTCCACAATCAGACTAATGGTTATAGAAATATATACTGCATAGTTCAGAACTTTTGAGTCATTTCTAACTTATATACACTTTAATTTGCTTTCCAGGATTCCAGACCTTTTCATAATCATTTCAAATGGTTTTGATCAATACTTCTCCAGGCCAGGCAGCATCACAACTCTGCTATTGGATTGGTTTATTTAATAAATTAATAACCACTCTTTTCTCCTACATGTTTGCCTATAATTGCTAGCAGGACCCACTTGAGTTGGAGTTCCATGAATAAAAGAGTGCTTCACTGTTGCTGTGTATGTTTTGTGAATCAGTATTTTAAATTTCTCCCAATTCACCACTCATATTGAGTAAACATGATAATACTTTTAGAGCAAAATGATGTGTTTGTATGAAAACTAACTAGACTGTGATTGTGACACTGTATTGATAGCTACACTACTGTATTTCATTTATATACTTGCAAGTCTAACATGCGGAGAATAGTAAGACTTTTAACTACTTCCCTTCACTATTGTTGTGTTTTATATAGCCAAAACATGGCTTGCCAATGGATTCTCCTTTCACAATTTTTTGGTGAAAAATGAAAACAAAATTGATAATGTTTAACTTTTTTCTGATTACTTTTTTTTGTTCCAATTGGTTGTTAACCAGTGTGTAGAATTTAGGTTTTTTTAAATCCCCAGATAGAGTGCAAGAATACATATATATGATGCAACAAACACAATCTGACTTGTACAAATCAAGAATAGCCTGAAGCGAATTTGCCTAGTATGTTATCATAGGATTATACCCTGAGTGTTCATAAATGATTTAGAGTTCACCTAAAAGATGTAGCGATACAGCTTACTCAAAATTACATGGAGCCAAACATAATGGCCACAAGATGCAAACACTTAAAAACCTTTATTTCTATTTTTAACGTTTTAGGTTTTAAAATAAATTTTTAGTCTTTATAATAATATGAAATGTCACATTACCGAGCTTTAGCATGTTCTCCTGAGTCTCCTCGGTGTAATACAGCATCCGTTGGAGAAAAATGTGTCCAAAGCAGTTTGCAGTAGCAGGGAAGTCAATTTCCACGGATTTTCGATCCCTGTAGGGGATTTGCCACGTAACAATATTATAATTAATATAATTCACTTCATACTTAGTCATTTTGATTCTTTCTTCATTGCTTAATTTTAATACAGGAGGGTTTCACTGGGAGAAGAAAGAGTTGAGACATTTGTGACCTATGCAAGCTATTATAGCAGCTATATTAAAGAATAATCACACAGTTCAGGAGGTTCACGTCACATAAATCACACTCTTCCCCATCATAACTGGCAAGCCGGTACCTACCTCCACACAGTGTAGCCATGGAGCAAAAGAAACTTCAGTATCTCCTGAGCTTTTTCTCTGAACTTGGTCTTCTCCTTGGCAGTCAGAGCATCATATGGAACCAGCATCGAATGACCTCCCCCTTTTGAGAATGGAAATGTATTCAAAGTATTTAAACTTTGAAAGAGATCTAGACGATTTACACCTATGGTTCCTTACCTCTGCTCTCAAGTTCTAACTTCTTAGTCTTGGCCCAGGCATTATGATAGTTTTCAGCCAACTGTTCGGCCATTGCCTAAAGGCAACAAGATTTTTGTGGTTTATCAGAAAGGCTGTTTCTTGTGAAGTCATTCAAATCTGTTGTACTTTTTAAAATTTTGTCCAATTACGTCTATAAACCTCAACGGGTTTTAGGGAGGACTTTGTACAACACACCAACACAAAATAGTGAAAAGCTGCAAAGTAGAAAAAAAATAAGACAATAGTTTCTGAAAACTTATACAAATAATGAAAAAAAATCTGAAAAGTGTGACATGCCCAACCAATTAAACAATTACCAGGGCACTGACAAGCTTTCAAAAGTGACAGTTTTTAATTTAATCTCACTATAAATAAAGCCGTTTTGTGAAGATCTACGGCATTTGATGGAGGACATTGGTGGAGAAACAGCTAGGAAACACAACAAAAAGGTTAAGGATAAACTTGTTAATAGGTGTGCAGCATTGTCCGGTTGCACAACAAAATCTCAAGTTTTGCTATGACAAACTGGTCAGCGCTCATGGGGATACAGGATAGCCCAAGACACAGATGCGCCTTCCAGTAGGACAGCGACTCTAAACTTGAAAAACACATTTTATTTGTCTATCACAAAGTCCTCCAAAAACACACTAGAGTTTGTAGTTGTCTTTGACAGAATATGAAAATACTCAAACACTTTATTTCTCACAGGTAAACTCACAGTTTGCTGTGAGAAGTTTCTTGTGAGCAAACTTCTAATTTTGGTGGTCCAACAGAGCAAATAATATCATTAGGACTTACACACTGTTCCCATGATAAGGTGATGCTGCTCATGTCCAAAGGTTTAGGGCTAAAGGTGGATGCTCCTTCAAATGAGAGCTAAGAAAGACAAGAAATGATTGGCTGATGCTCACTGTAGGGAATTTAAAAGCTAATATATCAATATCAGCGGTGAGGAGACACACCTGGCCGGCCTGAGAAACCCTGCGAGCACAGGCGAGAATGCCAAATGCATCTCCTTCTTTGGTACGCTCTATGGTCCATCCAAAGGCCAACATGCTCTTTATTGTCTCTTTGATGGCCCAGCGATATGAATCCTTCTCCTGTTTATGAAATTGTTCATTTATGAACAATTTAGAAATCCTTTTGTTAGTGTTCGCAACCCTACTGCTACAGAGCAAAACACTACTGTTTTAACATTTAAGTATATAAACTGAAACAACCTTGGCTGCTCAAATGGCATGTTTTGAGGTAAATGCAGGGGTAATTTGAATACAGTGAAGCAGATCAGTTTAATATTTTATATTACACAGCACACATTCTATGCAGGTCCCTTTCGAATGGTTCAGTTCACTGCGTTAAAAGCTGACTTTAATCTACCTTCTCAGCCAGAGCCCTGTATGGCTTCAGGAGAGGGTGGACCTTGGTGTTTTCACACAGCTGATCACCATGTACCCAGCCACTGGCAAACTGTTGGGAATAAAACACATGTAATAATCATCCATGCAGCACTAAACATCAGGCTAGTTGCCTCATCAGCGCCCTAACTTTTATTATTGTTATTTTTTCACCAAGTTATGCAGATCTAAGCATCAGTTATTGGGATATTACCTTTTCTAGAGACCACTTCTCATGAGTGTGCTCTGCATACTTGTTAACCACAAAGTCCAGTCGCTCAGGCACAGAGACACTAGTGCAAGGAGAGAAATAGTACACAATCTAATCAGTTTGGCTTCTCCTCAAAGCAAATGAAAATCGGCTGGAGGATTGTTGTCAATGAAGGATGACTACGTCTGTGACGTTTCATACTTTGATGTATCTACAGGTTGCGGCTCAAAATATCCATCTGTGTCCACTGAGGTTATTCTGTCCACTTGAGACAAGCAGCCAGGCTCCACATAGTCAGGAGGCAAGGCTTTGGCAACTGCAACAAGACACTGCACACACAAACTAAGCAGCTGAGGAATGAAGGACTTCGGAGTTGGAAAAGAAAGGGGGGAGAGGAGGGTGGAGGTGAGAGAAATAATACACAGCATAAATTAGATTAGATAACTGAACACAAACATTTTATTTGCAGTTATTACAAATATATTTTCTTCACAAGTCTTGTTCCAAAATGAGACTTGACTACTTTAAAAGAAAGTTATCAGTGAGGAGATCAAGTTAATTTAGCATGGCTGCAGTAGCCTAGTTACAAAACAGTACACAACACAAGTCAGTTATCAGATTTCTTTCAACAACTAAAATCTCTGATCAAAGTTTAGTGTTTTATTGCAATATTAACCCCAATTAAAGGGAAAGCACTTCTGCAAATTATACATATTTTTTTGTTTCTACTGTGGTGCCATTTATCAGTCTAGATTTTGTGGCTTTCCAAGGAAACCTGTTTATTTGACTCACATTAAGTAACCCACTAATTTTAGAAACTTCCATAGAATTAATTTTTTCTATTTTCTACAATCCAACGTCTCAAACTGTATAAACGGAACTACATTATATGTGGTCAGAATCCATTTTTACAACCTACAACTGAGTGAATGAGGAATGACTTTACAAAGGCTCATCACCCTTTAATAAACTTATTACTACCTGAGGGAAAGATGTTTAAAACCCTTAAACACATTTCTCTTCTATTGGAGCAGCAGGATTTGAGGCCTTTAATTTGAATACATTTATTCAGTGAGGGCATGAAACAATTTATGATAAAAGAAAATAGCCTATTTCACAATTTGTAACATTCCTAAAAGTTTCAATAAAATAAATTATGCAAAAGCAGTTATTACTTTACACTTTTTGACTGATCAGCATCTAAGAATGTTTAATTGATAATCCAAAACGTCTTGTTTCTTTGAGATAAAAACATGATAGCACATAAGTAGGTCTGTTTCTCTTAAAGCAAGTATAACTGACATTGCAATTTAATTTAAATATATATGTACATTTGGGTAAAGCTAGACTCAGCATTACCCAGATGTCTAACATGCAATACAAAAACCCAGAGCAGCTAAAATGCATAATACCTAACCTACAATAAATAGAGTTACACAGGAAAATGCTTTCTTCATTTAATTATTCCTCTGATATTTTTGGGGGTCAGAATGACTAAGAAAAATAGTTCAGCATGAGCTTACAGCAGACTGAGAAATTAGCTATTTGTTTCATTTACAGGTTGCGTCTCTTTCAAGTCTCCAGGAAGTCTGCACAAGTTTTGGGAGGTTTCATACCAGGATATGAATAATTAACAATTAATCTCCAGCGTGCTCCTTCTGCTTTCCCTAAAATTCTCTGACTATGCACCAAAAGAAGACATCCGAAATGCATTTCGCCGTTTCTCCTAAAATAGACCGAGGATTGTCAAAGGATAGGGCTGGAAAGATAAAAAATTGAAAGATGACACCATGCCCTTCCTGCAGCTGATGGGTGATTTGCGAAAGCAATTTTTTATTTGTCTTTAGGTTAAGGCAAATGTATTACTCACTGCTTACCTTTTTAGTCAAAGCCTTAAACACACCCCAGAATAACTTCCTAGACAACTGGAGTTCCCCTTCAGAGGCTAACTTTTGTTTATCCTGACTTCCAGTGTAGGAGTAATACTTCCACATCTGCTCATAATGACTGGTCAACACCTGTGAATGATAAATGAAATAAAAATTTAATATATGTCTTTTCACATTATGTGTGGTAACCATTAATTTATGTACTTACTTTCAGCGGCAATTTGCTGTGATCTGAGAGATGGAGAACATCAAACACAAGCCTTTGAAGGAGAGGCTGCATCATAGATGGCTGGAGTTTCCTGAGAAGAGCAACGTGGGAACAACTAATTCATATGCATATACACAAACTGTCCAAATGCACATGGATCTTTTGTCTCAGAGGAGCGACTAATGTAATTGAAATGGCTAAGAAGTTAATTAATTTTTACAAGTCGCTTTAATTTGTTAAATTGAGAACAAAGTGGGGAAAACAGACTTCATAGTCGCTAATTAAAAATAATGGATAATTTTATGGTTGGGTGGCTGAGCAGATGTGGGAAATCTTTAGAAGGCTTGAACTAATGACACAAATCCAGTAAGATTCCTTGAAATTTCTAATATCTAATGTATACAAGTATATCGACATGAAATACATTTTACTGTTGTGTCTGATTTTGTTAATGTAATGTCACATCACGATGAAAGGGGAGGACACGCCGCATTATGAAGGACTCCACCCATCCTGCACACAGACTGTTGCAGCCGCTCCCTTCAGGAGGCTGAGGAGCATCCAGAGCAAGAATTTTGTACCACAAACAAGCAAATGCAATAAAAGAAATCCTTCAATCCTGGCATGTCATGTTTTAGACATACTTTGGAATTCATTTAGTGATAAGTTGGTTTCAAAAGCACTCATACCTTTAGTTTTGATCCCCCCTCCCACCCCCACTACGTATAACCATAAACCTTAATGTATTTTAATGGGATGTTTTGTAGTTGAACTATAAATAGGGAAAAGTGGGAGTTAAGTAGGCTACTACTTTCAGATTTTTCTGTGCAAAAATATAAAACCCAGTTAAATACATTGAATTCTGTGGTTGACAAACTGGGGAATAAAAAAACAAGGATTTTCTTGCACAGCTGTCACAAAAATTAAAATGTAAGTGGCTTAAAAGAAAATGACAAAATGCAGAGGGGGCAGGGGGTTGGTAATAATGACCCAATTGTAAGAATAACTTCTTGTTCCATTGATTTAACATAACCTTGATTTTCTCAGATTGGGACTATTTTTTTTTCTTTTCAAAAAGAAAAAGAAATGTTGAAAGAACTTTAATGAGAACAAAATGTACAATTTGCATAAACATCCTCAAGCGGATTAAAACCTTCTTTTTCATGCATTTACTTTCAAAAACAACCATATTTTATTCTCTTGTGCCACTCAGCTATAACACTGTTTTCATCTGCCAGCAAGCTTTAGACCTTACCTGCACAAAGCCAGCAAACAATCCTCTGTGGTGTCTCTCTGAGCCCTGGTCAAGCTTAGAGCCCTTGAGAGCCGGTAGATTGCCTGGATGAGAGAATCTACCAGCAAGGCATGATCCTCTAAATCGTGAAAGAGGGCTGAACATTTGGTGAGCAGGGGAAGGACAGCTGTGCACAAGTATCTATTGAGGGCAAGGGCCATGTCAGTAGATCCCAGGTCAGTCTGCAATGAAAAAGAGGGGCTGTTTTCTGATGGAGTCCAACGAAGAAAAACCAGAATCAACTTAATAATAATTGAATATCAATTAATATGCATTTTAAATACACAAAAACTTCAGAAAGTAGGTGTAACTGCATAGTTACTATACAATTAAAAATTTTAACTCATACTGAATTTGTTTGTAATTCACCAATCACTTCCAATGTGTCTTAAATTCAATATGTCAATTGGGTCAAAACAGTAAGAAGATACTTACGGTGTCAAGAGAAACAGCTGCGTGAAGATCAGGCAGAAAGCCAACTTCCAGAAGATGCAGAAGAAAACTTTGACTCTCGACACCATAAACACGATCCAGGAATAAAACCATGGCTGCCTTGTGGTCAGGACAGAAAACTGTGGACAGGTCAGGCTGCACCAACACACCATCTAGACCATAAAAACAATTACTCAATTCAGCTCAATACTCAATTCAAAGTTACCATTAAATCCAAAAGGAAAATTAAATTCAACATAACAAATGAAGCACAAGTGAAAAGGGTAACTCCAAAAAAAAAAAAATAAAAGGCAGCACAGCATTCAAATCAGAATCAAATGCAACATTTACAGCTTAAAAATGAGTAAAACAAATGTTAAAAAGATCAAGTCAGTAGTTAAGATTTTTTCAATAATTCTTTGTAGTGCATTGTTGCACACTTGGCTAAGACTAATGTCATTTATGTTTGACCCATCCAGCCCAAGATGAAAATTTTTATACTTTATCCTAAAGCTTTAATCTCCAACGCTGCTAATTCAGCGTGTTTAACCTTCTGACACGGATGGGAGTTGAAAGCAGATGCTGATGACTCCTTCAAGATCCTGTACTGGGATGAGGGATCTCAGGATGGCCCTGATGCGAATGGCTTCTCCTTTGCCGCCCTGAATTAACTGATCAACAGTTCAAAAAGGAGAACATCTGGTAAGTCGCTGTCAAGATATTCACCAACACAAAATCAACCTGTAGCAGTTTTGAGCGCATATACTACTGTACATATCCTGTACACTGCATGCATTAAATTATTAAAGTGCATGTTTATTTTTTTTTTATTTATGTCTAATAATAATAATTGTGATCACTGTTTTGTAAGATTTCAAATTAATTCAATCTCACAAAAGTCTAAAAGCAATTCATGGTCATCCTTAAATTACTATTATTTAATTATTTTAATTCAAATTTCTGGGTCATGTTCTGCTACTACAAGAAATTATTAAGAAGAAATATATGTTTAATATACAAGAATTTTTCTTTTTTCCAGCCACTACCCATCATCCAAAAATGCACATCAGACAGGCCGTAGCCCGACAAAAGCAAATTAAGTCTCATTTAGTTTTACAAAGTCTTTCACAATTTATTGGCAAATCAGACAAAAGCACATTGTCACATTCCTACAATAATGGCCCAAGTCATTATTTGCCAAAAGAAAAAGAAAAGAAAAAATCTTTCCAAAAGATGTTTTAGGCAAAAAAAACAAACACTTCAGGCAAAAATATTAATTAAGCCATTAGAATTATTTTTGAAGTTTATCTTTTAGCCATCAGCAGGACAAATAATCACATTAAGAGTTTTTTGAAGTATGCCTTTAAGTGTATTTCATGTGCTGTGTGATATAAGAATTGGCATTTCCAAAAAAAAAAAGATAATTTTACAGCTTTTTTTTCTATGGCAGAAAAACTAAAACTACTTACATGCATCTCTGGAGCACAACGTCCCAGTAAGTCAATAAGTGCCGAGTAGAAGGTCATGATGGCGTGCCCCATGTGAATAAGGTCATCCTCATTGCTGTGGACTGCATCCCTATAGCAGGAATCAATCACAAAACCAGAACATTTCTCAATGTCACTCAGACATCACTGAAAAAACAAAAGCTTTTAGTTTTATAGACAGACTTTTGTTCTGTGGTGCCGCTGAACGCATGACACATTATTTGAATATTAGATTATCCGTTACGCATCTGCATACAGTATATGTGATACAGACGTTGTTCTGCCGGGGTGCTGACTGGGGAAAGGTCCGTCCATAGATGGGTCCTGAGAGATGCTGATGGCTTCCTTCATGGCGGCTAGCAGCCCGTCTCCCCCGTCTCCTCTCAGGGCAGGGCCAAAGCATTCAGGCCGACGGATCAGCAATCTCAAAACCACATATGCATTCTCCTCTACACTCTCGCCTGTGGGGAGGAAAGCACACAAGGTGAAGGGAAAAAGTAAACAATAATGATATTTTGAATTGTGGTAAAACACTTTAGCCTGTCTATATGGTTTATGTTTATTCTCTAGCATCTAGTTCTACTATAAGAATGTGTTCATTATATTCATTTGACAAAAAACTGGTAAACAGAAGCAGAAAGACAATCACAACATAATCATATTCTATTAATAGAGCACAAACTGAAGATTTTAGATAAGAGGTGAAACCTTAAATTACAGAGAGACGAGCCAAACAGAAAGCCATTTGGCTGAATGGTAAACAACCTCAAGGGCAATTTGTAGAGATGACTTTTAGGCACTGGTTCAGAAAAAGATAATCAATAGCAGAATGAATTACCTCTGTTCCAAATGTCGAAGATAATGGGGAACATGAAATGAAGCAGCTATTTGTGGCTTTCAGGCTTTGTGTTTTGCTCTTTGCACAGAAGCAAAATTCTTCAGGTTCTATAAGCAATTATTATCCCATGCATTGTATGCATTAAAAGCATTAATAAATGCTTCAAAAAACACAAGTAAATTTATTTGATAATTAAAGCTGTTGTTTGTAATAGAAGCGGTATGCATTACTTTTGTTTTCCATTTTCAGGTTTTATTTTCTTCATTCAGATTCTGCTGGCTGATGGTTTCTTTTTTTTATTACTTTTTAGTTTTCTTTCCTCCCGAAAGCTGTGTTTATGCTTTTAGGAGGAAAGTGTGTAGTTTTACTACTCAAAAAGTAGTTTTACTGCCTCCTGAGTAGTAATATTACTTTTTGTATATTACAATAGCAAGTATATTACAATAGAATGTTAAGCTAGCGTTAGCTATGCTTAACATTCACACTCTAACCAAAGAACTGTTCACAAAGTGAACATAGATCTTTATTTATTTTTATTTTTTGCAGTTATACATATTGAGGAGGGACACGAGGAAATCTTAAGCCACAAGATCTCAGGATATCAAAATGGTGAAACATTTCTTATCAAAAGTATCCCCCTCATAAAATATTCACTAGTTGCTGTCTCAGTTTATTCTATTATTTTGAGCCTTAGACGTGAAGACGATTCATGTTTTAATTCCTTATGCTGATTTTTGTGACTCTTATTTTTAAGCGAGACAGTGACCCGAGTAGTTTTAAAATGTGCGAACACAAGATGCTCATCTTTGGGAGAAAAATTAAAAGATAGCGTTGAAGCATGGTAATTACATGTAATTACACGGTAATTACTAGTCATTAACTGCTGGAGGAAGATACTAGTTCTTACATGACTCTACAAGGATTCAGTTGTTATACAAGATGGATGAATTTGACATTTATTTTATCCAACCGAACTATTAGGTATGGTTCTCTTAGAACCATGTTTTGGAATGAAAATTAGGACCAGTCTTCTGGGTCAAAACCTGTTCTGTTGAATTAATCCAGCTTGGTTTGGCATAATTACCCAAATTGGATTGTTTTTAAACAAGCAATTCTGCGACTGTATCCTCCAATATTCCTTGATCACCATCCGTGACGATTAATAAATATTACAGATTACAACTGAGAGAAAATTTTTTCACGCTCTAATTGTGAAAATGTACCATTGCAGAACACAGCAAACCGTAGAAAATCCACATAGCGTTCCCCCTCCACAGGGTTCCATCCAATATCAGTGTAGCCTTTAGCCAGTAGCAGCGAACAGCTCTGGAGACCACACCCAGCAAGGTACTGAACAATCTGGACAGCAAATTATATTAGAGTATTAAAAGTTGTTTGTGAATTGTTGATTCAATTAACTAACTCATCTACTCATCTTTAAGATTCCTACTAAATTATAGTTTTGGACCTTCTCTAGGTCAGCTTCCTTTAGTGATAAAGCCAGCTCGTTATTATCCATAACAGAGGCTGCTGCCACATCAAGAGGAGTGGAGCCACGCATGGACGGTGAAGCTGAGGAGACAAAATGTTTTAACAATTTAAACTCAAACTAAAATCGTAACCCAGAAAGGTGGTTAAGTTTGTTTTGCAACATACCTAGCCCAACTCGGCTGTTTTCCAGTAAGTATGTGAGGCGGTCGAACAGCGCTCCCTGATTGTGACGACTGATCCGACAAAAGTAACAGAGGAATCGACAGCAACTGGCTACCATCTTGGGAAAGGTAATCTCCTGAAACGGAGAAATTTAGGAAGTGTAAAGAGGATCAATTTACCTTTTACTTCAAAATAAGTAAAAAGAGAAACGCCATTAACAACAGCTGCTTTTCACTGTCGATCTCACCTTAAACTTCCCTTCTCCCAGAACATTGACCATCACCTCCATCACTGTCTCATGCATGCCCAAAGCTCTCATTAAATTGGGATGTTGGTAGAAAACTTTATTATTCATAATATCTCTGCAACATATACAAAAAAAAAAGAAGAGTGATTTCAGAACACACGGTAAGGATTATGGCTCACTAGAGACAACAATACTATACCCTAGTCTTTTGATCATCAGCTTCTCTTCTTCTTTCCCCATGCGGACACTCAGGAGAGAGCGAATTTGGCTCAGAGAGGACAGGAGTGCCATAGTGTCCTCCATGGAAGACTGGCTGATAGCGTATGCCTTTGAGAGTGACCCTTCCATTTGGCCCTCGAGGCCCTGATACTGGCGGTATAGCAAGGTGAAGATAGCCCTGACCAGTCCAGGGTCTTCTATCTCTCTCTCCTGAGCCCAGCACACCATCGTCTCAGAAATCAGCCTTCTGAGGGACTCTGCAGACATGTCAGGAAATGAGGAGAGTTGATAAAAGCTGGGGATATGGAACCTTAAGGCACTTAAAAAGAAAATGCTAATAGCTAGTACTTTAGAATCGTTCAGTTTCCCAAAACGCTACACTTTTTTTTTTTTTGCCTGATAAACATGATGGGTAATTGGAACACAGAAGATCAAATGTTTGATTCAGTTAAAAAAAAAAAAAAAAAAAGGAAAGTCTTTCATACTTCAAAATGTTTAAAAATAAGTCACACTTACTGAGACTGGGTGATTTATATTTCTCCACTTCAGTAGGTTTCTTTTTAAGTCCAACTGCTTTTGCTGCTTGACTGAATAGTCGATCTTTCAAAGACATCTTGGTATCATCTTCCTCCTCAGAGTCTGGGACCGTTTCAGTGCCTGGATAAGACAGCAAATAAAAGGAAATTGGTGTGATTTGTGAGGCAATCAGAGTAAGTGTCCTCTAATAGGTTTTCATTGTCCCATGACTTAATATGTGAAAGATAAGCAATGTTAGTACCACAGTGTGTGTTGAGGAGGTGATGAAAGTCGCGCAGGAGCTGTTGGAGTTCAACTGGACACGGACAGTTCTCCTGTTGCTCATCTTCTCTGAAGCTCAGCAGCAAATTGATCTTTTCATGGTGAGAAATTTTGTGAAAAATATTAACAACAATATTGTGAACTACAAGGATTCAGCATGTCTTGTTTAAAGGGATAGTTCAGAAATCTTGAAGTGACAGTAAATATCTTCACATCTTCATTTAGTATAAATCCAACTTGAAGCTGATGGCTTTTGTAGTAGACAGAGCGAGTAAACGTCTAGCATCTTACAATAGTCAGAATCAGTCAGGCAGATAAGAATGATGACGACTGCAGTCACAAATCTTTACAGAGTGAAATCTCAGGAATATTAGGACTTTGTGCAAAGTTTTTTTTTATAAACTTTTAATCTATATTATAATTTTGATTGGAAGGTAATTAAATATTTCATAAATAAGAAATGGAGGCAGTAAGTGCCTTTTATCTTTATGTCTAGAAACTGAAAATAGAAAGCATTCTTGGTCAACAGAAAAGTACGGAGAAAAGTCAATAAAATATTGATAGCTTGGATCACCGCAATACGTTTTCTTTGTACACTACCTTTACATTTACCTGACAGTTTGCAAAGACTAGAAATGCTCTATGTGTTGTTCTTGGCACACATTTCACACCGACTGATCAGTTCTTGTGTAAATAAGTACCCAATGCAAACGTCACAATGATTCAAATGTTCATATAAACAACCACGATGATTTTGAGGTTTGAGTTGTTTTAAGGTGATTGAAGTTCATATTGGTCCCTGTCAGATCAGCTGCCATCCTCAGAAGTAGCTGGTTTGGATTTATGCTAAATGAAGACCCAAAAATACTACTGCTGCTAATAACCACTTATTATCTTCTAACAAAACTTCATTTTAAAAATTCTGAAAAAAGAAAAACAGAAAAAATTTTGATTATTTCTTTGCAGTCCAGTAATACATCTAGAACTGTCTAGGTCTATTTAACCTGCTCTTGCGGAGGAAGTCGGAACTCCTTGGTTTTGCGAGCGGTCAGTGCTGCAGACATGTTGAGGGCCTGCATGACCTGAGTGTAGCGAAATCGCTGGTTCTCCTGCAGCTGATGCACAAAGTTACCAGAGAATGCAGTCACTGCTTCGACCCTGTGTCGCACCTGGCAGTCACACAGGTAGGACAGCAGATGACAGAGCTAAAAAGAGAAAATGTGAGAATGTTTCTTCAGAGTTATAGTACTTTCAGAACTTATCGTACCTGTTTAACTTTTTTACATTGTATAATGTTAAAGGCACAAACTTCAATATGTTGCCTTGGTATTTTATGTTATAGACCAACAAAATGTACATAACGGTGAATATTGTGAATAATAAAATTCTAAAATATGGCCTTGTAATTACCTTCATTTACATTAATACTCCTAAATAAAATTCAAAGCACATCTGGACATAATTTAATGTACAATTTTTGTGGTCATAACTATCAAAGTATTATTGTGGTGGTACTTGCTATGGGAAGTTTGAAAACCACTGGTTCAATTCCATGTGTTAAAATGGCCCCATCAAAGTTCAGACCTAAGTCCAGTTGAGAATCTCAAGCTAAACTTGAAGTGAAATGATGTGCTATTTTCTTTAAACTTTACACATTTTTATTTATTTATTTTCTGGTTTGGTCTGCAACATAAAATCTTAATAAAACGTGTTATAATTTTTAGCTGTAATGTCACAAAATGTGAAAGTTTTTAAGTGGGATGACTACCTATTCATGGCAATGTCACAATTTGTTAAAACAAATTTCTATTTATTAGAAAGAAAAATGGGAGTATTTAACCACCTCTAGTTGGACAGGCTCTGGAAGCTCCATTTGAAGAAGTCCTTGTTTAATGGCATCATCTTCTTTTATGTTAATGCTTTTTCCTCTTTGTTTTCCATCCTTGGCTTCCTCAACGGTTTTGACATTTTTGGAGAAGACATTTGGTTCAATTAGCCTGAGCACCCTGACAAGGTCTTCATCCTCAAACACCCCCATGACCAGAAGGTTGTACAGCAATCTTAAAAGGGGTACGAGCAACAGTTCAACACTGCCTCCCGCAGGATCCCTCATTGCTTGACCGACAGCCACAACCCCGGCAGTCAGCATGTCCACTGTCAAATTCCTCAGTGTGTCCAGAGGGATTTCCGGGCTGTCTGGGCAGGCTATTTCAACCGCACCCTCTGCTTCCCTCCCATCACCCCTGACAAAACAAGGAGATGAAAAACGCATCTGTGGTTTAAGGCATGTGCTTCTACAAGTGCCCTCTGGTGTTTGACCATTCCCTCCATCTGAAACGCCATTGACAGGGCTAAGATAAAATGAGGCTTCTCTGGTCTGGTCCGTCATTGGGATGATATATTCATGGTTCATTGTGAGGCATGCTCTGGTGTGGCTGCTTAGATAAACCTGGAGGAAAGAAATGTAAAAGCTAATGAATACATTGTTTTAGTTCTGCCATTTGTTTTTAATCCACACGGCGGGTACCTGAATAAACAGCTGATAATATGCCAAGCGGAGCGGCCCCGGGAGGTGAGGATTCTGAATAGCATAAAGGATCTGCGACTGGTCAACGTGACTGCAGAGAGCGTGGCAAACTCTGGTGTTACCCAGGGCACAGAGCGAGCAGTAGAGCAGAAGGATATTTTGATGAAAAGCGAGGAGGTCATCGAGCTCGGACAGCTCCAAAATGTCAACACATCTGCGTGAATGCCATGAAAAAGTAAAAGACAATTTCAGAAGTTCTGCTTTCTTAAAATCTAATTGAAACTTTAGCAGGGGATGTCTAAAGGATGAGTGATTTTACAATACTTTATGCAATAATCCAACACTAATAAAATAGAAAAAGTATACATAAAATATCACAGAAATGTTTATCTGTAAACACAAGTATAAAGCGTTTTTTTGGGGGGGGTTTTACCTGTTTTCATCAGGAATTTGAAGGGTCATCACTTGTTGGGGGTCAAAGCACTGGACTCTCCAGCCATGGTGTTCATCAGGCCAATCAACAAACACCTTTAATCCACTGTCTGGGACTCTTGTCCATGTGACTGGTTTCAGATACTGAACCTGAAACCTTGGAGGGCACTGAGGACTCGGATTCCTTCTCTGACTGCGAAGCAAAGCTGATGACAAAGGCATGGCATTCTAGAGGAAGACAAAAAGTGTATCACCAAATTTAATTTTAACATTGCAAGTTTTACATGAACCACCATCCAAAACTTTACATTTATGATTGATAAAGCTTTGTCACCTTGATGCTTTCCAGTTCGAACTGGAACATGTTGCTGGTGGTGGGCTTGACAAAAACAGCCGGAAACAGCTTGGTACCAGCCTCCAGCTGATTAGAGGGAAATAGTGTGTTCTTTGAGTTAAATAATGTGAACCTTGAACATTTGGGAAAACAGTTTGAATTTTCTGATTTCCATAGCATATGTTTGCCCACTAAAATATTGAGTAAAATTAAAAATATATATATATATATATATAGTTTCTTGGAAAAATACCCATTGCCTTTCATGTTTTTTATGCTACAACCACAAACTTAGTATTTTTCTTCTTATCTTCCATTTTTTTAAAGTCATACAAAATAGAGCTTAATTATGAGTGAAGTAAAAGTACATATGCTTTTCAGCTGCTTTTTTACAAAATGATGTGTAAAAGTATTTATATCAACAAAAATCCTGTGCAACTACATGTTGCACAATAATACTGAGATTATTAGTTAATACTCTAATAATATCAACATTAGCAAAGCTGTTCAAAAAAATATCAAAACTTTCTTTTAGGACAACTAAGAGTAGAAACTAATGCTGCACACACAAAGATGGAACAATCCTAAGCAAATACCAGTTCACCATCCAGGAAGCCCACAACTAGAAACTTACTATTAGATCATATGCCTTGATCTAATAGTTTTAGATCAAAGCATAATAAATTGATAGAATGGCCTACTCAATTAAGAAAATGCTTCAAGTGTTGAAGTCTGGCAGAGCGTGAACTATTTTGTGAAAAAGACTGAGCAAACATTTCATTCTGCATCTGCAAAGCCAATAGAAACATAACAAAAATGATCTGTTGAGGAAGGGAACTATAATTGGAGATGAAATTATGACCTCACACTGAAGAGTCTTTCTTTATTGGAAGGTTCTTCAGTGTGATTACTTGATGCGTGCTTAGATCAGATTACTGTATTTATCAAGTTATGCATTGTTAGACAAGATGTCTGTGACACATTATTCCCCACAAGTGTGGTAAAACTTGGAATGAGACATAGAAATGATCTGTGACTTCACCAAGTTACTTGCTTTTAAGCCTCATTTTCATAAATATGTGCTGTATAACTGGAGAGGAAAAACAAAAAATATAGCTGAATTTTCTATATTTTATTGTGTTTGAAGACAAATGCTTTCAAGATTGGTGTGTCTCTTCAACATGCGGACTGGTTTTGGCAGAGCAGGAAGATACCCCGCCCCCACCAATACCAGAATGCAATGCGGTGTGACCTCCCTGTTGCTGCGAAAGGTGGCTTTGCAAAGTATTGCTACTAAGGCTGAATACATACAGTAGTTTCACCACAATTTAACTCGACTTTATTTGACATACTTGGAAGAAAGTCGACATCTCAATGCCATTAGAAGTGAAAGTGAGCAGTCCGGTCGCTGTGTCAATCAAGCAGCCAATTTCCAAGCCCGCACTCCGACGACTCTGAGACAAGCCTGTAGCTTCTCCAGCACAAACCATGAAACAGTTGCTTCGCTTCACACTGCAAGGATTCAAAAACATTCAACTAGCAGCCTGGCTGTAACATGTCTAATTCAGATAGAACATTAAAACTATGCAGCCAAGGGGATTTTAACCTGACAAGAACAAGTAGACAAAAAAAATATGTAACTGTCTTTGTGCACATTAACCTTTCTTGAACTTTGCCACTGTCGTCGCCAAGGGTGACAGTTACTGTGACAACGTTGTCCGTGTCAAACGTTGAGCCATGCTGATGAAAGTCAGAGGTCACCCAGCCTATCCACACATTGAACGGCTCCTGGCCAGGAAGAATCCTCACTGCAAAATAATACTGTAACAAAGAGGTCATTGAGTGTCTCAGTTTGACATTCAAATCATGTTTTTGGATGTTTTGAATTATTGTGGCTGGTAATTAGAGAAGGACCACGGCGCACTGCAAGTGCACAAGCTTTGTGTAACAATTTGTTAGATTTTTTTCCCACTCTAGGATAGAAGATTGACAATGCAATCTCGTCAGAAATTGCAGAAATAAATAATAAAAAAAAAACAACACACATTTAATTAGCACCAGCCATGTGTAGTGCAATGAAGTGGTTGTGATGAAATGAGATAATGAGAAAAACTTACTCTGAAGCTCTGGATAAGGTGATCGTAGTTATCCTTTTCAACAATAACGTCTTCTAGAAGCCGTGCAGAGGAGTTGCTGCTGACTAAGCCTGGTTTATTCCTTTTCATCATGAACCTTTCAGATAACAGAACGTGAACAGAGTTATGCAGTGTCTGTTTCCTACCATTGTTTCTTCGAATGCATTAAATTTTTCTAATTTTTCCCTCCTATTCAATCTGAAAATGTATTATACCAAGTTGCTATTATTATTGTAATCACACAGCAGACAGAAATGGTTTGAAAGCATAAGAACATTATTATTCTGCCTAAATAAACAGTTATGCCATGCATATTGATTATACATTTATAGCTTACAAGTAGATTGATTTTGTTTTTCCTGAGCTGTTTAACTTAGTTATGATAAGATTAAGCTGCTATAGGACCTTCGGATGACTTTTCCTTTTCTACTGTTGCTCTCCAATTACACATTATTTTCTGCTTTTAACTTTGTTCTCTGTATTATTTCCACAGAACAGACACCTGGCCCAGTATTTCCAGGTTTAGTTATGAAGATTTCCTGTATGAAATATTTGACAGAGCTACTGCTAGATTTAGGTTTTAGTTCTGTATAGAAATAAGCCCTGACCCCATGCTTCTTACCTAGGTCTGCTCCTAGTTTCTAGCCTCATGGTTCTTTGCTTAGCTAGCTTTCTTTGCTGAATAGAGTTATTGCTGCCATTGAGTGTATGCACCATTTTATAGAAAATTGTCCAGGCCAAGTGGCTCCTTTTTTTAGCTGTGTTTCTTTCTTAAGTAAGATACTCACTGGGGTATTGCTCTTAATATCCCCGCATACTCTTTGTTTTTCTTTCCCACAGAAGGTACCCCTGTGGGGAATTTTTTAAGTGTTTCCTTTCTGTCCTCATAACCTCCTGCCAGTCACAGAAAATGGTGATGCATACTGAGTTGAGTTCTAGAGAAAATTGTTTTCCTGTTAAAAGGAAGTCGTTCTTTTCTTTGGTCATCACACGTTTGCTCCGGATCAAGCACAGCTGCAAAAGCAATGACCTGATCCAAACAGGTGAGGGTCCTTAAAGCAATGTTTACCAATATAATGAAATCAGCTCAACTTTATTCTACTAGAACTTGGGTTTAATTGGGCTGCATGCACAAATTTAACTATAACTATAATAAGAACTTCATGAATTGGAGTGATATCCTGTGAGAGAAAATTTGCAATAAACTGTTGTAATATAAGTTAACTGAATCGAAATTGAGAGTTTTTTCCAAATTTCACAATGAGTTTCCTTTTTTTTTTTACTCTCTATCACCTACCGCTGTTTCAGTTTAGATGTTTTTTCATAACTGTGATCCTTGTGGTCGAGCTCATCTCTTGAGCCGGCAAAGCTGCGTGCTGACTTCATCAGAACTTCAAAGTCAGAGTCTGTGTCCTCCAGCTCCTTCCTCACTGAAAGACAACAGGCGTTAATTACAGCGTGGCCCTGGGGAGCTTAACCAGAACAATCCATGAAGGTCATGATAGCAGAATATCACCGATCTGGACAGGGGGGGATAAATCTGGATAATTGCAGCAGAATCCCATACACAATTTGCAGTATTTCACTCAACGGGTGACTGGTTTTCATGTGTTGCACTAGACACAATGTTATCTGTGGGAGTCCTCTCTGCGAGCAATGCCTCCAAACCTGAACTTGGAGTTAGAGAGCTGGAGGGGACTTGAAGCCCAACCTCTGCAGGGCTTCTGAGTGTGGTAGCACATTGGATGGGCATGCTGAGTCGGTAAAAGCCCATCTCACTTCCTCCACCATGTTGCACCAACACCCGCTGAGAGACCCTCAGGCTGGATAAGGAATCCATTGAGCCCCTATGTCGAGTAACCTTGAATGAGATTTGCACATTGTTTTCGGGATCAAGGTTGTGCATCGAAACATCAATAGAACTACATATAATGCTAGGTCCCAGAGACGACTATGTATAAACAATCCAACAATTACTCTATGATGTTGGGTCCTTGGAAAGGCGTAGTAAAAAAAATAAAAATGCCCCGACTATTGCACTGACCTGTAAGCTGTGATCATCAGGCAGAACTGAAGTAAACTGGGGCAGTCTCCAACTCATCCACAGAGGTGGGTCTCTGGTCATATTAAAAGCAAGGGGTTTATATCCCTCTTGCTGCCCACAAACGTTAAAGTACTGCAGAGACTCCACCTGGCGGCCCAGATTCATCCTCCCCACCTGATTAACCCCAACACTGACCACAGGCAACAGGCCTAAAAGAAAGAAGAAAAAAAACAAGAAAGAGAAGACTAAAAAAAAAGCATTCACCAGGTTATTTTAAAGATAAAGCAAAAAAAAAAAAAAAATCATTTAAAATTCTGTGAGAGTATTTACCCTCTTATAGAGTTCTTCTACTCTTTGTCACAAGTGAATTCAGTTTTCTGAAATCTTCATCTACCAGTAAAAGGTTATCCAAAGCAACCTATCCCTGTAAAAAAATTACTTCCCCCATGTTAAATTCTGAATTATCTGTGAGAAACAACTTTGAGTTCAGCTTAACTGGCTACACCCAAGTCTGAACACTGCCAGAATTGCAAAATCAAGAACTCACTGGGAGAAAAAACAGCATCCAAAAGAGGAGACGAAAACCACAAAAAAAGCACAAAGCCTAAGACTCACATTTGAAAAATCTCGACAAAAAATCTATGGCGATTTTCTGTGGAACAATTCTAATACAAGTGCTCCATAAGACTTAGTTCCTAAGGTCATCGTTTATAGTTCCTACTATCTCTGTGCCCTCAGCCTGCCCGCTCTCCAATATATCACCTGGATTCCCATAAATGATGGAAGCCTGAGTTTTGCTCTCTACCACAAAAACTTGACGGAGAATTACAGGTGGCCTTATGCGGTTATGGAGCTTCAGAATGGTTGAAAACAAATCCACCAACAATTTTACATCAGAATGACTCCAAAGCCCTCTTTAGCAAAATGTTGGCGTGGTCTACTCATAGTATTGAATTTAAATCTAATCAAGCTACTGAAGTTACTTGAAATCCACTGTGGATCAAACATTTCTACAACGGAGAGTGGGCAAAAGTTACCCACCAATAATGTAAATGACTTCATTACCAGTTACTGTAAACACCTAATCCACCAGTTGCGACAAATGGGGGCACAACCAATTATTAGGCTTAGGAGACAATTACTTTTTTACATGGGTCATAGTGACAAAATCAGATGCTTTTTTTCCCTTAAAAATTCTGAAAGTGCATTTGAACAGGTTATGTTGAAATTTTCTTGATGATGAGAAATACTAAAGGACATCAAAAAAAAAAAAAAAACTGAAGAAATATGTAAGGGGTCAAATACTTTTTACCAGCAATGTATAGTGGTATGTCTTTTTTTTCCCTCAAAGTTTCATGCATAAGATCAGTGTATGTAGATTGGTATGCAAATTTCAGCAAAAGGATTTTCCCACACCATCTCTGATATCCAAATCCTTGGCAGCCAGCTCTGATCCTCTGTCATTAAACAGCAGCTCTCCGTTGAGCGTGACCATCATGGTGCCTTCAAACATGTCCACCAAGCAACCCACCACATCGCCTCTGAGCCAGCGCCGTCCCAGGGGCTCACCACCCTGATGGCACCACTGAGCCTGAAACCAAGAGCATCTTTTTACTTGAGCAGTCAGAGACATTCAGAAAAACAACATCAAAGTACCAGAAATGGCTTACGAGAATGTACATACACAGGCTCAGTATTGAGTTAATGAAAACTTTAGATGGTATAAACACTTGAAAATCTGTTATTTTGTTCGTTTCTAAAAAGCTGTCATGGAAGGAGGTTGTTTTTGACCCATATTCAGGGGTAAGGACGGGAGGAGCATGATAAGATACTAATGATGAGGAACAGAAGATCTGAATACATAATAATTGAATCAATTACTATGTATTGATTCATAGTAATTGAATCAATACATTCAATTATTGTTCTATTCGGTTACTTACACAGGTAAGTAACTGAATAGATACTTGCCACAGAGAGTAAAGTGATTAAACAGAGTCCAACACATAATTCAAAACATGTGGATTAAGCACTAGTTTAAAATCACAGCCCTAATGAAGACCAGTAACTGGAAAACCATCAATTAGAATAATCGGTAATGAAAAGGTAACTTAATAGTTTTTGTTTTAAACTCATGTTGTCTTCACACCAGGCATACATTTTATGACTTTCACACTATATATTGGAAACTTTGATTTCTCCTGATTACAATAAATCTATTTATCTTTTTGAAGATTTATGTGTGGCCTCCTTCATAATTTTAACAAAACCCTGTTTATCTCTGATCTTGTGTAAGCAGCATATTAATGATGAGCTGTGCATAACTGTTGACAGAAATGAATCCTTAACTAGTAAGAGAATTTAAGCATTGCATTTTGAATGTTAGGTTTGTAAAAAAAAAAAAAACAAATGCAGGGAAGGTCACTGACATGCATTTATAACTTAAGTGTTATAAATGTCAATTACCAAACTGAAATCAAAACCCACGTTCATTTTTGCTTTATGGAGAATAAAGCTTACTTGGTTATGAAATGTCTGGGTCAAAATAAATACAGTCCTTCTTTAAAGGAGGGTTGAATGCATTTAGCACAAACAGCCTTGAAGCAAATTATACTGTCAAATTGGTTTGTAAGTGGTTCAAATTATTGATGTTTGAATAAATCAAACAAAACAAATGTTTAGCAAGGATCAGGTAAATTGCTTGTTGATGTTACACAAGTAATTTAAAAAGTAAGAAAAAAGATAAACCTAGACCATTTGCATGAAATTTATTTTGAATTAAAAAAAGACAATGTCTGATAGTTTGTTTCATTTTATTTTTCTGAATGACATGGGCTACTTTTTGTCTCGAAATAAAAAACTTTCTAACATCACAGTCTAGACTATGTTTTGTTTTTTTTAAAAGTAGAACTGACTGAGATTTTGGTTTCCGCAACAGCGAGAATCTTTGGAAATATCAGAAGTTGTAAAATTGGAATGCCTCACCTCAAACCCATCAAAGACATAAGCCTGGTCATCTGAGCCGAGCTCTTTATCTGGAGTACAGCCCGGTCGGGCCCAGCCCACTCTCATATTCCCGGCTGTCAGTACCTCAAATTCAAAATACCACTTCCCCATGGTCACCGCGTAGGATTTATCTGGTCTGAACACTCTGCTCTTCTCCACAGAAAAGAGGCATGGCTTTGATAAAGGAGCTGTCAGTCAAAGAAATAGTGCAAACATGGTTATCTTGGAAAATAAAAATTTAATTTGCACCCAAAACGTGTTAAATAGTTCATCTTTGCAATACAGACAGATGTCACAGCAATGAACCATAATTTAAAAATAGTAACTTGGGAGTTTTCATTTAGTTTTATAAGTTAGCCATTCCTTGACATTACCTACAGTGTTTATGAGATCTATAATAGGTTGCAGTGTGATACATTTAATTTGGGCTTTGGTTCATACTCTGTTCCTGGCTTAGGGACTCCAGGCTGTAGCCAAATGCCAGCAGGAGACGGATGGCCTCTCTCACGCTCTCCAGGCCTGCTTTCCTCATCCTTTCATCAACAAGGCTGTAAGGCACAAGATGAGGACTCCGTTTCCCCTTTATATTCTTTAAAAAAAAAAAAATACAGGATTGGTAAAGAGCAAAACAGGAAATAAATTATGCCTGAAAAACCTTCAACGATGTTAGCCTTGAGAAAACGGATCACTTTCTTTGCAAAAACTTGGTGTAATTATTTTTAATTGTACCATTCTAAATATAATTAAAACATGTTAAACTATGAATTGTACTTCTATTGCTGCAGGACAGTTGGATGTAAAATAGAAACAATTGAAAATACATTTATTTTACTAATTTAATTCAAAAACTAAAAAACCAACACACAAGATCATGTGTTCCAAGGGTTTGTGTCGATTCATTTCACTGGTTAAAGCTGATGAAAACCCAGAATTGTCTCTCAGAAAAAGTATTAAGTAAGTAAAGCTCCGAGGAGTTCTGTTCATTTACATTGACTTCAGGTTAGCTTAGTTGTTAGGATGTGTATGCCTGTAGATATTTATTGGTACCATTTATTGTTTTGGCATTATGTTTTTATAAATACTGTTTATTTATTGCTGTTTTTTAATATTTTTTATTAACCCTTTCTTAAGGGTTAATTTTTCTTGGTATGTCTGGTGAAACTGCTCAGGGTATAAAAGCCAGCTGCTTTGTGTCACTGTATAATGGTATTTGGTGCAAATCTGACCGTCAGTTCTTCAATAAATCCACCTCAGCTTCAGTTTGTTGTCATGCCTCCTTCTAAACACTAATCCTCCACTGTTCAAAGTGACAAGATTTTGAGGTGTGGAGGATGACAAGAGTGGCACAGAGTCCAAGTTCAATGAGGTTCAGTGTGACATTTCTACAGGCAGTGAATGATTTGAAAAGCCTCATTGTCTACTGATGTTGGTACCCTCTCCATCATAAGCTACAAGTTTTATAAAACATAGTGATTTAATTTTTCAGCAAGTCTTGGTACCTGAACAAACTGGGTAAATTATCAATACCTGATTTAATCTCAGTGCTTGACCAACAAACAAACTGGCCTGATCTAAACCAATAGTCCTCTGACAAATGTGACTCCAACTCGTGTGTGGTTTCAAGCATTTGAGTGGTGTCCAAAGTACTCAACTGCTTTGGATGTTATACAAATCATCTAATTGGTTCAAAAGCATTACAATGTTATCCAGATGAATCATTTAACATGAATAAATGAGTGTGTCAGAGTAGAAAATCCCTTCCTCTACCCATGCTTGCAACATTTCTCTGTTAATATCCTTTTCATTGGTGTTATGTAATGTAATTTATAAGGAAAATAAATTCTGGTTTTCATTAGCTGTAAGTGTTAATTATTGAAATTAGCTGAAATAAATACCCAACGATTTCACTCTTTATGTAATGATAACATTTGCTTTGAAGTTGACCATTTGAGTAGAGTTAGTGAAATAAATCAACTTTAATGGCATTCTAATGTGCTGAGTTGCATCTGTATACAACCACTACAAAAAAATTAAAAAAATAGCACCTGCTCAGGTCCATAGCTCCATCCCTGTTTGATGCGCTCTCTGGCCCAGATATTATGATGGTTTTCTGCCAACAGGGTAACCACATCCTTGTCAGCTGAACTGAGAGTAATTTGTCTTAAATCTATTGGTGCAGGCCTGTAGCCGCAGGGCAACTCATATCTGAAACAGATGACAGAGGAAAGATCTAATCTGAACACTTAGCATCAAGCGTTTAGCTCTATCAAAAATCTAACTTGACTGTCATGACACCAGGATATTTCATTCTGAATACAAAATTAAAATAATTACTTTGTGTGTAGTCTCATGTATTTGATGCGTTCCTCAGCGTGGTCATCTGCCAAACCAATGTGAAAACCAAGGGCAAGCACCGTCCTCCAATGGAAGAAGAGAAGCACTCAGTAACAGAGAAGGAAGTTCTTAAAATTTAAACTGTTTAAATACAACAAGGTTTCGATTTGAATTAGTTTTTAATTTTATGTTTTGAAGTGCTGGAGCTCACTTTAGTATGTCCTCAGCCATTTGAAGGTTCTGGTTTCTCTCCTGCTCTGGAAGCTTGGAGAACTCCATGAGACAAGGGTCGTGTTGTTTACCTTCGTCTTTCACCTGTTTGACAAAAAGCATTTGCTCTTTCATACCAAAAGTAGAACTGAAGCACAGGAGTTAGTTCAACTTTTTCAAAAAAACAAATTTTCTTACTGGTCCGTTTGTCCATCCGAGGTCAATTCTGTCCTTTACCCAGAGTTCGTGAAAATTTTCTGCCATTTTTTCTCGGATGTCTTCAAGTTGTGGAGGTAACACAACCTAAAATAGTTCAATCTCTGTTAATGCACTACTGCAACTTAATTCAGGCTAGAGCTTATCAAGCTAGTAGATGCCGGGAGACCGAAGTCACTCCACATTGAATTGCCAGTTTAACATCAAAACAGATTAAGAGGCAACATGCTTCAAAATCCATACATACAAGCTTGACTGGAACTTGTACCATCCTACAGACATAACCCACATGATTTGTTGAGAAGAGTGTCCGAGTCAAAGTACAGTGCCCAGTGAACAGCAAAGTAACTTCAAATTGGGTGACAATATTTGTTTAGAATGACATTTTTACTAAATTTGACTTTCTTTAGATAAAAAATATGTGTGTGTGTGCTGGATGTTACCTTGCTGATGTCTACTGGAGAAGGGGTGAAAGTAACTGGAGTGACTGGCACCGAGGGGCCAATGAGCTCTTTTTTTCCCTCTTCACAGTCCGAGATATATTTCTGACACGGCTCTACCCTCAGTTTAACTTTGGGGAGCAAAGCCTCAGAGCATGAAGCATAGCCTGGTGGGGGCAGGAAGCGAAACTCTCCATGTCCCCCGCCAAACAGAAAACGAACCCTGATGTTCAGGAAAAGGACAAAAAAGGCAGTAATGGTTTTCGATAAGCAAAAAAAAAAAAAAAAAAAAGTCTTCTTCCAGTACATTTACATTTATTTGTCATTAATATAAAACAAAAATAAAAAACGGAACATTAACTCGAACTGAATGGGAGAGAGAGAGATCAGTTTCAGGATTTTAACACTGCTGACCTGACTCCAGCTGAGAAGCTGACCACAGGATACAGAAGTCCATTAGAATTGAAGTTCTCCAGCATGCCCTGCACCGGCAGACCGTTGACCCGGAAGGAGATGCATGGAACCGTGAGGTCGAGACAGCAGCTAACCACATCATTATCTTTCAGCAGATGAGAGAAGGGGGAACTGACTTTACGGCCCACGCAACCTGAAATTCAGGTCAGGCAGGAACAGGTCACTGGAAAGTGATTACTGTATGAAAAATGTAATCTGTATTAAGATGTAGCACTGCTCTCACACTGACTAAATAGGCAATAAAGGTTAATGCAAATATGTATATTAAAAATGTTTTGTCCTTGATGTGTCATTTTCTTTCATAGCAATTTACAATGAACGTTTTCCATAGACTGATATCACTTCTTAATAAACTTTGCACTTCTACTAAGAATCCTAATTTACTCCAAACACTTCTGATTTCTCACAGTGATACATTCACTTTTTAAAATTCATATTATATACATTAAATATGCACAGTGGTGTGTTTCGTCTTTTTATTTAGGTGATACTGGCTTCCAACTAAAAATAAATAAAACTGAAAATTTGAACATTGAATAGGATGAATAAAAATGTATTTTTATGTCACAAGTCTGTTTTGGGAACAAACAAGAAAATGGCCCTCCCTGTGTAATGAAGCTATATACAGGTTTCATATTTCAAACTTTATTACTAATGCAAAGCATCTTTCAAATAATGTACAAATCTACTGTGATGTGAATGTAATACATTGATATGAATATATATTCTGACAGTGATACTAACGACAATAAACTGGGATTACAAAACCACACCGAAGTTATGCAGTTCCCCAAAAAGTACACCATAAGGACTTTCTCTTACTCACCTGACCACAGGTGTAGCCCATCAAAGCCAAATGAATAGAGGTCATCTCCAACTCCATTGCCCCCCCAGCCCTCTCCTCCTGTGGGCCTGGGCAGGTAGCCTTTGGTGAAGGCCCAGCCAACACGCAGGTGTGTCGGTTCGGCTGTGAGAAACGGGTCAGCATGATCAACGACCAACTCATAGTACCACCTCCGATGCTGAGCCGAGGCCTCTCCCATGGCCAGGAAGATGTTTGCTCTCATGCTGCAGTGGGGGTGTTGAAGAAGGAAAGAAAGGGCAAAGAAAACAAAAGATTAGGGAATAGTATAATTTTGAAATTTAGCAGTATAGAGGTATTTGTCCAAACGTGACGGTAGTCAATAGTTAGAACTTGTTCAGTGAATGCATGTTGAAATAATAGGAGAAACTTAAAGTGACACAGAGCATTTGGGAAACTCATTTCTGATCACTGTATCAAACCAAAGTCCCAATCAAGTCAGTACTTGCTTTTTAAGAAAAAGTCAACTGCATGAATTAAGTAGCACCATATCAAAACAATTGTTCAGGCTCAAATTTCATCAATAAATGTCTGTTCTTGAATAAATTCAATCGCATCTGTGGAAAATATTAATACTATTTATGAGTGGTAGGTTTCTCACACAAAGCATGAATATTTTTTCCATTTAAAACAACTCAAGTAAATGTCATTTATGTGAAGCTACTGTCTGCTACTATGTAAATACATGTTCTGCAGATTGCTACACTCTGGTTCCTGTTTGTTCCATTTCTTCCACCTGTCTAAATAAATGTCCTAAAACCATGTTCTGAGAAGTTACTTCCGCTCCGCAAACTGGGGGTAAACTAGCACATCCATTTTGTAAAACAGAGCATTATTAATTAAAAAATGAGAATTTAGTAAAAAAAATAAAATAAATAAATAATAACACATACACAGAGGATTAAGCAGTTTAAATTAATTACACTGAGAGTCCCAGAGGAAAAGAAATTTTAATTTTAGAAAACATGATTTCATTTTTTTTCTCTGTTGACGTCTTTTTAAAACATGATTGGTGAGAAGTCAACATCGTTATCTTCTACACAGAATTATCAGCACAAACACAAAGCCATCTTTCATACAAAGTTGATGTGATTTTGCCAGCCACACTGAGATACCGATGCTCTTCATTACACTATTAACTTAAAAACAGTACGTATTGAAAATTCAATTATGCTACAAAGAAAAACTTCACTCCTGTCAACTTTATGTGCTCTGTAAGCAAATATGAATCCATTCATAAGCATTTAATGGCTGTGTGCTCTCACTTGATTGCTTAAGAAATGTAGACTATTTTAACCAGTTAAAATGCTTCTCTTTATACTCCATTAATCAAGCACAATATTTAGTTTGACTTGGAAAAATTGTACAAGATGAGTCAAAACATGCTAAATAAAAAAGGAGAGATTCTTACACCTGAGTGAAAAGGTATAAGAATACCTTCTTCATGCTACGATAGCATGAAGAAGAAAGGAAAGGGAATGGACTTCAGCGGTGCATGCATGATTAAACAGAGATAGATGTACACTCGGAGAGAGAGAGAAAATAACATATAAAAGAAGCAATTCTGCTAGTTTTCAAGAAAGTACAGACTGACAAGCTAAAACATCATAAAACCCCAAAGGAAAACAGGCAAAAAGGAAACTGCCTTTTAAGATCAGATTGGCACAGTGGGGCAAAAATTCAAAGGAAGAAGAAGAAGAAGAACATGAAAGATGATGAAACTGATTAAAATGTGTTCACAGATTAACTGAGATGGCTCTTATCACCTCAGGCAACAAATATCTACACCAATGTCCCACTGGAAAGGTTAGGATTTAGACCTGTAACATGAACGATATGGAGCTACTTGATTCTAAAGCAAAAATCAGCACAGTCACAATTGTTAAACGCAATTATTCAATGCACTTGGATTGATTTATGCATGCTACAATAAGAAGAAAATAATAGTACACTTTCAAAACGGGATGTTTCTGAATCTAGTTTTTGTAAAGAGTTGGAGCCAAAATTAAAACTAAAGTGATATTTTAATAAGTGCCCGAGTGTGATCTGTTCAAAAAAAGGAGTGGAAAATAACCCCCCAAAAAAAACAATTAACTGAGATGAAAAGACATTTTCAGCAAAGGCCAAGAGATACAAAAGATAAGACAATAAATTAACATTTCACAGAGAGAAAAACAAGGAAAGATTGAAGACTACAAAGTATTATTAGCGTGTTTCTTAAAACTTATTTTTATCTGACAAATTACAGCAAACCACCTTTGTTTTGTGATTTTTATAAGTTGTGAATGACACAAACTGACAAAACTCCAAATAAGTTTGCATGCAGTGAAATTCAGAGTAAATGAAAAAGGACACACTAACAGAAGGAGGACTCAGAGACAAATACTCTTAAATAAATTAATAAATCAAGTCTCATTTGAAGGAAAACCTTATGGAGTACCTGGTGACCTGATTAGTCAGTCGCGTCTGAAGTAGCAAATCTCTCTCTGGCAGCAAGCTGTCACAGATCAGGTTCTGATTGGAGCGCACCGCCACACCATGGCACACACACAGTGAGCACAGAACCTCCAGCACCTGCAACACAACCAGTCAGCACTTCACGCAACAACACCTCAATGAGTTCAAGTGATTCAGGCTAAAGATCCCCAATTTCTCTTAAAGCTGCTTTCAACTTTCTCTTATGTCATTCGGTAAACTTTTAGAAATACATTCAACAACTAAATACCAACCGTTCTTTTTATTGTATACCTCAAGTTTACCTGTTCTGCTCCAGTCCGTACACATAGTACTCTACAATTATTGGCCTGGTAAAGACTTATAATACGTCTCAAAATAAATTTTATATATATATATATATATATATATATATATTTTAGGCTAGCAGTACTATGCCATAGAAAATTTACTTAGGGCAGAAAAAAATAAATTTTACATTAATAGATAATTGTTTTACTAATATCAGAAGCATGTTTGCCATGCTTTTGTAAAACTTTTTTCCCCCTAAAAGAACAGATTTCCAATAGCAATTTACAGAGTTGGACCTGACAGTGAGAAGCATCTCTGCTTTTTCCTCTGTGCACATTCTCTGTAGATCATCCAGAGTCCTGACTCCTCTCATACATCACAGCTTCTCTTTGGGATTTAGGTTTTTGGACTGAGATTGCCTTGGAAGAGGGTTGTGATTTGGTTCCTTATTAACAACTACTGGGCAGGTTTGTTTTTGATCGTTATCCTGCTAAAAGATCCAATGATTATCTATTTTCAGCTTTATTTCAAATCTCTAAGTTCATAATAAGACCAAGTTCCCATGGCTTTTGCAAGAGAAACAAGGCACCAGTACACCATTACTACCACACTTAACAGTAAACTGTACTTAACAGATGCATGAGATGCTTTTTACATGTCCTTTATTTTTACACCAAACCCACCCTAATATGTCAGCTTACAAAAAGCTCAATTTTAGCCCTTATCTGACTAAAGCACACCCTTCAAGTTAAAAGTTTTCTAAAGTTGTTTTTTTTTCTGTACTCTGTGTGTGGTAAGAGAACAGAAAAAGATTTTTTTTTTTTTTTTTTCTGGTATCACTTCCTCACTGTGGAATGGTCACTCTTTGTTACAGATCTATAACAAGATGTTTGTTTGTTTTTTTCCTCCCCTCCCCTTACCACTATTCCTTATCTCCACTGGTAGCCATCATCCGCCAGACGCTAAGAGAAACAGGCCTCTATGGTATGCCACATTTCAAGAAACAGAAAAGTATGGAATCACATTTCTTTCGGTTTGACTGACTTAAGAAAAGTGTCATTTTTAAAATTTCTCGAAGTATTTCATTTTCGGCACTTTATTTTTCAAAGAATATTAGAAAACATTCATGGTTACTCAAGATTTAAATCCAAAGCAATTGAAAAAAAAAATTCTACCTTGTTGTTGTGTCCATGCTTTTCCAGAAACGAGATAATAGGTTGAATGTGTCCATCTTTAATGACATTAATTGCCTCAGAACTCTCTACAAGAACACAGTGCAGAACTTCCAAGACTCCTGGGAATGGTAAGAAACATTACAAATATAAAACAAATGCTGTTTAAGCGTCTATATTTTTAAGAAAAAAATGCATAGAATACAAGTGCAGCAACTGGGTAGAAAAAAAAAATGTCCAAATCAAGCCAACCAGAAGATGCTTCTAGATGGTCCAGTCTGCCTATGAGCCAGTCCACGGAGCTTGAGAAATGAGCACAGTTTACACGGTTTCCACGGATCAAAGCAGCTAATAAAGAAAAAGACAGTCAGGCAACCTGAATGAATTATTCACAGATAAGTGCACAGAGAGCAAAAGAAATGAGAACCAGGTGGTTGACTTTAAAGAGTCAACATTGGACCAGGATGATTATTATTATTCTTGAAATTCTTACCAAGTAACTCATAGAACAAGTAGACGACGGCCTCCCACTGAGTAGCATCGGTTATATCAGAATCACTACTGAAGTGGTGCAGATGATCAATGCAATCTACGACCAGATCTATTGCACCCTAAGAAGAACAAAGACAGTGTGTTTGGGTACTCTGAGAAAAAAAATAAAACAGAAAAAACTATATCTACATTCTATTTGTACCTCTTCTTTAAACATATTCTGGCGCTTCCTAAGAGCAGCCATCTTTTTCTGTTTATCTTCATGGCTTTGCCCATCAAGTGGAGACTGGAAGTACTTGATGAGATCCTGGAGGCTGCAGGTTACTGTCTTCATTGGCAGACAGAGTGAGGAGAGGCTTCCTTCATGACTAAAACCGTCGAGTTTCCTAAAGGAGAGGCAGATTGTCTTAGATCATTCCACATGATGGCAAAAAAAGTTTGAAAATATTTAACAGAAATGAGAAAGGACAGTTTGTACTAAAAACGTAGTTTTGAGGGCATAACATTTTTTGCTTTGTTGTCACACATTTAAATGTTTCAGATCATCAAACAAACAAATCTGAGGCCTATATGAAAAACTAATCCGCCAATTTTCTCAGCGTGTGTCTAACCAAACACTTTCAGAACTGAAACTGTAAATCACAACGTAAACTCTGACTCTTTAAGCACATTTAAGCTCATTTCCTCTGTTCTCAAACTACAGAATGACCATGAATCAAGAACCTTATAAAGTGAGTAAACAAAGAGACTGTGTTCCGGATGAGTCCGGCGGTGTGAGATTCTTCTCTCTGAGAGCGAGATAATGTCAGTCCATCATCCATGTGACCCTCGCTGTGCAAAATGGCCTGAAAAAAAAAATAAAATCCAGATCCATTCAAATCCTGCTGTCGTCAAAAAGCAGACTTATGTTTTGGGTTCATGAAGAGCCACCGTCTTCACCAAAAGTAAAAGAAAAGAAACATAAAGTTGTACCTTGCGCAGATTTCCACTCAGGCGGCATTTGGCATCTGAAGCTTGATAGGTTAGCCACAGTCCTGAGTACAGATGCTGAAGGTAACACATCGAGTCTCCATATTTGATTTCTGGGATTCCCATGCAATCAGTATTTGTGTTTTTGCCAGCATCGAATTTCTCCTGCCAGAAAATATTTTAATGAAAATAAATAAATAAATCAAATATGTAAGTTCTTCTTCCTCAAAGTAAGTTTTAATCATACACTGCATTACACCATTTTGTAAGACACTTTACATCTACGGTAATTAAAAAGTTTAAAAAACATCCAATGTGTTTCTAATTATTTAATTGACCTTTGATGATCGGAAGCAGAAGGAAGTTGTCTTGATGTCAGCCTTGGCCCGATCTACGAGGTGCAATCCTTTTTCCTCCATCAGTCCCAGGTACCTCCCCGTTGTTACGTGGCACAAGCGAAAAGGCTCGCCCCAACATGTGTGCCTCCCACTCCACCTAGGAAATATCAATACAGAAATAACAATTTCCTCATGGCATATCCAAAAAAGCAAAATGTATATTTAAAGAGTGACAGAATTATTCTGAAATCTTCAATTTACTTACGCAACACGCAGAATTTCCAGCCTCCAGAGGGACCGTCCATGACCAGACACTGATCCAATCTCATAATGCATCACTCTAGAATAGGAAAGCAGCTGCAGTCAGAGAGGTGAGCAATGTTTTTTCTTATTTATTTATTTATTTATTCTCAAACTAATATGAAAAGAAGTGTGTTTTAAAGGACCTTTGAAGCTCCTCTCCCTGCTCTGAACAAGGAATAGTCAGACAAGCATCACTATGGCTGTGGAGCAAACGCAATGTTTCTCCCCCCTTTAGATAGCCTTGTAAAAGAAAAACAATATTTTACGTCATCAGGTTATTGGGAATTGCTGTCTATACCAAAAGAAATTGTAAATACAGTTCTGACTGAAGACAAGTCATTCTTTCATCATTTTCAGTTTAGACTTTGAGTTCATAAGAACACCTCATGGTAGAAATAAGGCAGATGACATACATCTGGAAAGATTTTTGTGCTTAACAAGTTTGAGAAAGTCATCATATTTTTAGTTTATTTTATTGAGAAAAATAGGACGTTAATTCTTGAGCAAGTGAGATTAAAAAAAATTTTCAAATTGAAGGATTTTGCAGGGGTTTTTTGTGTCTTTTTTAAAAGTAACTTTTAGGAAAAAATATGTTTTTGCATTTTTATTAAAGCTGGCATGTCCTAAAACTATAACATGAGTAGTCAGCGTTTATAAAAAGGGAAAAAAAATCTAGCTCCTCTGTCTCTTCCCAAAGCAATTTCAATGTTTTTAGTAATAAAAAGATATACAATCACATAGTGCTGCTCCTGGAAACTTCAATAGAGGGATTTATCCAATTTAATATTCTTAATTTAGTTCTTTTGTAGTGTATCTAAAGAGTCCACATGAGACTCATATTTATCTCTTGATTTTCAAAGTGGAGTTATACATTTATAGAAGAAAAACTCTAAAGGCAAATTTAGCAGTCACAGTGCACACAATGGTTATGATCATATGAGAGATTTCAGATTAACAATGCAAAAAAAAAAACCTTGCTTAACCCTTCTATATTTATGACATTTATATTAAATTTAGGATTTTGAGTTTTGCTCAGAGATCAGCTTTCAAGAAACCTGTGGGTAGTTATGGACTCAAAGTAGAGCTGGCAAAAATATCAAACCACAATTCTCATCTCAATGTCAATGTATGCAACGCTGTAATCAAAAAGGACAGCTTAGATGCAATATTTGGTAGGCTATTATTTCAAATGATTATGCATTAACGATTTGCATATAAATTGTTTATTTGACCAGTTAGACTCACTCAAGCAAACACAAAACAGGAAAATGTGTTAGCTGAAAATTCTGTTATCAGAATGTTGAACAAGATTATACCATTAACAGATTTTCCTAATATGGTGCAGCCCTAACTAAGATTTAATAAACACGGCATTCATAAATTAGCCAACTCCTATGTTAAAAAGATTGACAGAATAAGTCATTTCAGGTCTCATAAAATTGACACGTGTTTTTTATTTCAAATAGATCACATTAATGTAATGTTGTCTTTATTGTTGGGGTAAAAAAAAAAAAAAAACAGACAGCTGCAACTCATTTAAAATCTGGATGCCAGATATACCAGGAAATGAATCATGTTACACCAGTCATTAAATTATTTCACTGGTTTCCCTGTGAGTAACGGGAGAGATTTAAAAATCCTGTTAACGGTCTGTAAAACACTAAAATATCTTTGCCCTGAACACAATTGCAGTATACCATTAAGTCATAAGAGAAGCATTCTCGCAATATTTTCAGAACCTGGTATAAACAAGGGGAGACATTTAGACTCTATATTCCTCAGTTCTGGAGCAAATGCCCTAAAAACTTAGGGTATTTAGGGTATGTTGGCTAGTTTAAATGCAGTGAAGAAAACACTGTTTTCCAATAGAAGAAAATGAAAATAAATTGTCTATTTTCATTTTGTCGTAACTATGTTGTAGTTTTTACTGAGTATAATAATGTGTATTTTATGTAGAGATAACAAGTTAATTAAATTTTTAGAATTATTTCTTCCGTTACTATTGTAGTTCTTTTATTTTCTATATGTATAAATGCTGTACAGAGACTCGCCTTGCAAAAAGGCAAAGCACTTGAGCTCGTTCAAAAAAACAACTGCATTCCTTAAACACAACACACTCAGCTAAAAAAATGTTCACATATAAAAAAGAATAAATGTTTTGTTTATCAACATGCTTAGAGAGCAAAAAGAAAAGAAACTTGCCTTGAGCAATGGCACCTCCAGAGCAGATGGGAGCAACACTCCAAAGAGTCTGCTGGAAGGAGGCACTGACAATCAGACTGTCGCTCAGGCTTTTGTTGTCAGATACAGTGCCAAAGGATAGATGCTGGGGGGAAAAAAGAAAATATGAGAAATGGGCTCATCAGAAATAAACACAACTTCTGATTTTTCTGCCACAATAACTGTTATCATAAGCAATTATGCAAAACACGTCATTAGCAAAACAGTGAGGCATCATCTTCTGATTGAAATCAATGGAAATTTTGTAGATTATAGTTTCTGATAGTGAAAGACTACAAGTGAGGAAAAAAAATCTAGAAAAAAAAACACAAGGAAAAAAAGACAAAACACAAAATTTTTAATTGTATTATTTCCTTAACTGGGTAACACTTCTATAGCCAATATTATTTTTTCCATTTCCATCAGTGTGACTTTGGTCTACTTTAAGAAAGATAAAAAGCTATTTTTCTTCCTTTACTCACCAGATATCTCTCAGAGGAGACACTGACCAGTATGAGGTCATCTCCGACACGCACCTTCTCGCCCTCTGACCTCTGCCTGGAAGCCGGATGGACAGTCCACCAACATGCCTCTCCTGAGCCAGGGGCAGAATTTAGATGAGAGGAAGCTTGCAGGCTAAAACTCAAAACGTAGAGCCACAAAAAGGACTACGATACATTAAATGAAAACATTATGAGGAAAGGTACAATTTAAATTATACCTGCTTTATCCTCTTGCAGACCCACGTCAAACGCCAACTTATCAGGTGAAGTCTGAGACGAAGACAAGCAACTAAGATACTTGAAGGGAAATGAAAATAAATAAATCAGTATTTTGAAGATGTATAAAAAAAACATTATTTTAAAGTGGGAGGTATTCATGAAAATAGAAAAAACTTGGCAATCCTTACTAAAATCCTTACTGACCTAAAGTAAGAAAACTTCAGTCTAGAGTCAGACTGTATATTAATGGTGGTGTTTCTTTATAATGTATGTAAATATCTGAATTCTGACAGAATCATCTTAAACTTACCATGCCACTGAAGGAGTGTGTGAACATAACTGCCTGGCCGTACAGCAGAGTGCGATGGGCAACTCCAGCTTTTGCCTGTAAATTAAAATCAGTTGGCTTAAAATTGTTAAAAATATATATATTTGTTTAATTTCAAGACACTGAGAAGTGGAGAAAATATAAAGTAAAAAAAATAAATAAAATATCAGACCACAATGTCTTTCAAAACACATCTTGTGCTTGTTAATTTAAATCCTCCCCTATTTCCCATATCAAATCCTCCCATATGGGGCGTGCCGTGGTGGCGAAGGGATTTGCGCGACCCACGTTTGGAAGCCTTGAGTCCTCGGCGCGGCCGTCGCGGGTTCGACTCCCGGACCCGACAATATTTGCCGCATGTCTTCACCCCTCTCATTACCCCCTTCCTGTCAGCCTACTGTTAAATAAGGGACACTAGAGCCCGCAAAAATCCACCTAGTGGGGAAACAACAGAAAAAAAAAAAATCCTCCGATACGTCCCATGTTAAATCCTCCCAAATGTCCCATGTTAAATCCTCCCAAATGTCCCATATTAAATCCTCCCAAATGTCCCATATTAAATCCTCCCAAATGTCCCATATTAAA
>CAEGAG010264240.1:0-49316 GCA_903067065.1 Brachyrhaphis terrabensis | reverse complement strand
CTCTATTAAATTACATTGGGTCCAACTATAGTAAAAGTTAAGTTGAGCCAACACATTCGCTTTAAATTGGAGTAACATAATTACATAGTGCTGAAATAAAGCAAAGTAATCAGGTGGAAATCATTTCCATGATTTTTTTATGTTCATCCAAAGAGGGATTTTTTTCAGTGTGGGTTGAACAGCTTTTTCCTTCAGAACAGCCTTATTTTTTTGTTTAATCATTGATATAATGGCATCATACATTTGGTGAAGACTTATTGGCAGCACATTTCTCATATCACATCATAAAAGTGTTCTGTTGGGTTGATCATCTAAAAATCAGTTTTTAAGACTTGGTACATATCTTTCTGGAAATAGTCATCAGAAGCCGGGTAATATATGTTGTTTTCAATAATGTTTAAGGTGTTTTAACAATGAGGCAGCTGAATATATATCAATCACTTTTGAAAAACTGTATAAAAACAACAAGCATAAAGTATTCATGGTAGCAAGCTGTTCCATCTGTGAAAGTTAGACTATTTTTGACCCGTATCTGAAGAAAGGGAGCACAATAAACTGATTAACATGCTAAAAGCTTTGCAGTCTGTTTCTAGATGACACTGATGTTGTATTCGTCTTTAAAGTTTGTGGTTGTTATTTGTTTTACATCTGGTTTGGCTTCAACAAAAGGCATGTCAGATAAACCACCTTTTGGTTTCCGAAGAGGACGGTTGTACGATCGCCGGACAGGCTAGCAATGCTAATGCTAGCAACCAACCAACTGTTTACACTAGCTCGCAGCTGAAAATAGAAACCTACAAAAATGCTCAGAGGAGTATGCAGCATAGAATATGTGCAAAAGAACATGGAAGATAACAATAGTAGAATCCAGCAATGACTGAAAGAAAACTAAGAGCCTAAATGCTGCGGAGCTTGATTGCTGGATAGAGAACTGATGGCTGATTGGAAACAGGGTGCAACTGTGAAAAGAGACCAGGCAGACAGGCTGAGGTGAGAAAGAGAGAGATTATAAGAAAGAAGCAGGGAGGGGAGTAAATAAATATTCTAACGGAGATGAAAAATAAACGAAATAGAAAAAAATGACTTACCAAAGAGAGATCTAGCCAAAGATAAATAAACAATAGTTAAAAGAGCCTAAGATTTGAAATGGAAACAGAAAACTAATAAGTCAAAACACAAATAAAATGTAGGAAGCAAAAAACTCAGACAACCCAATTGGACATAAGTTTCCTTTTCTTAGCTAACTGGAGTAGCATCTGGTCTTTATAGGTTGGATGCCGTGTGCATTCAGAGAGGCTTTCTGCATAACTTAAAATAAGCCGTTAATTGATCTGCTGCCATTGTGCATCATCCAGTCTCCCTATTCTCTTTTGACCTCTGACCTCTCTGCTGTTTTCACCCTCAGAACTGGTACCAACTATATCATTTTGTTGTTTATCTTTTGGACCATCTGTAAACCAGACAGATAGTTTTCTGTGTAAATCTCAGTAGATCAGCAGTTTCTGTAACACTTAGACCAGTCCAACAACTATGCCACATTCATAGTCCATTTATCCCCTCTCTTTCCTGTTCAGTTGCTCAGTAGTTTTAACTTAAGCAAATCCCCTCCTCTGTGTCTAGATGCTCTAAATACATTATAATTATCTTGTGTGATTGTCAGATTCACTATTGATGTTGAACAATTGAAGAGGTGTACCTAATAGTTTGGTCATTGAGTGTACATTTGTGGGCTTAAGAATTAAACATTTCACCAAACAACAGAAAAACTGTTTTACAGTGAATTTCTAACCATGAGAGAAAAGCACCTCCAGTCAGTTAATACTATTTGTTTTAACATGAAAGAGCTTTTGTCTGAGGAAAAGAAAGGATCTGAGTGGCAAAGACTTCCTCAAATCCTTGGGGAGGTACAGTATGCGCCTATTAGAGATGTTTAACTTGCCACCTCCTTCTCCCTCAGGCCAGAAGTCAGGTAAATGAGTTGTGCATTTCACTATGCAGGTCTGCTGAATGTCCCAGTTTGGACCGTTTAATAATCCTAAAAAAAAAAAGGTGTTTCCCAAAATGATGCTCGCAGTGTTTAAGCAGCTGATGCAGAGTTCTTTACCCACTGAGAGCTTAGTGGGCCATGGCTAGCTTCTGGAAGGCCTCCAGATGGAATTACGAGGGCAAACTGTGTGATAGCGGGACAACCAATGAGGCTGTCCTTGTATTCCACGCTGGTCCATTTGCTGCACTGTATGAGTAGTCTTTTTTTTTTTTTTTTTTTTGCTGCTGAAGTAGCACAAAGGACAAAAGGACCAGGTCAGGATTTCTGATTCCTTTAAAGCGATGAGGGAAAATGAGTATGGAAAAAGGAGGAATCAGGTCTCCAAGCTAATGCCCTGTGCTAAGAAGTTGTAGAGTAATTTGCATCCCAGAATGTGTGAAGCCTGCTGTTTTCCCTCTCATTCTGCACTAAAATAACCCTGACTTCAATCACAAACAACTTTCATATAGCAATCCAATTTGGCAGAGTTTGAGTCATGAATTTTTTTAGGGGAAAAAAAAATCTACTTTTTAGAATTATGCAAGTGTTCTTTAATAGGGAGAGGGATTTTTGCAACATTGTATTGAAGCCATTGACCTTTTCTCCTGCCAATTTTGTGTTTTTGAGTGGATTGAGATTATGAAATCTTTTCAGCAGTGTTCTTTTTTTCCACATTATACCATTGACATGGCACTTTCAGTCAAGATTCAACCAAAAGGCTTTAATTTATGAATCCAGACACTACTTTACTCATACATCACTACACTTCCCAGTGGGGATCCAGAATATTATTGAATCTTAAGTATCCCAATTCCACAATTCCCTGCTCACTGTAAATCCCTTAATGTTTTTTCTGCTGATTTATGTTATACATTATAATAAACAACTGATGATTCAGTGCCATACAAACGTTTCATACCTCTTTCATCATTTTACCTTTTTATTGCTTACTATCATGAAAGGGTATTCATGTGTTAGAATGGCTCTATTAAAGTCCAGACTTCAGTCCTATATAGAGTATGTACTTCTCTTTTGCTGATGGGCAATAAGAACATAAACCCCTTTTAATTTCATGTTCATGTTTTTAAACACTTTTTTTTCTTTCCCCATTACAATTTAGTGCCCTGACTCAGCCTGCAAGCAGGATCTGCTGGCCTACCTGCAGAGAATCGCCCTGTACTGTCATCAGCTCAACATCTGTAGCAAGGTGAAGGCCGAGGTGCAGAATCTGGGCGGAGAGCTCATTGTTTCCGGGGTAAGTTTGTCATTTGATGTTCTTCTCCATCATCCCTGATGTCCCAGACAGGTTTTTATTACCACTTAACAAACCACTTAACTTAGCTCTTTTATCAATAAAGTCTCTTATTGTCCCGAAAGACAAAAAAATACATTCAACTGATTAATTTTTAGAATTTTATTGGCTTTGCTTTCTGTTTTGAGAGATTTTAAGATTTTATAAGAAATATATTTGCAAAATATGTATAAAATCCTAAAATATTTAAAACGACTGTCCCACTTACACACACTTGCCATCATAAAACAGACATTTTTAATTATATAATTATGCTTAGATTTTGTTTTTCTTTTTTAATTTGAAAATAGAAAAAAAACAAAACTTTTCCTTTACTTGCTTACTTGATGAAAAGTTGATAAATGATATATATCACTTTCAGCATTTTTGTTTATGAAATCTCATAGGTAGATTTCAAAGATGTATGTTGACTCAACAATATACATCTTAAATAATTAAAAACATAGTAGGTCCACAATTTGGAATAAAATGCAGTACATATCAAATCTGCTTTAGATCTTTTTGCTTGGAAAGGTTTCGTGTCTCTTTCTGTTAGAAATATCAGCGGCTCAATTGTTTCCTGGCAAAGGCAAAACTTTGAGGATCAGAATAAGAACTTCAAAGATGAGATTCTTGGAACTGTTGTTTTGATTCAGCAGCCCAGTTTTATGTGTATTTCATCATCCTGGATAATAGTTTGAGGTTTAAATTAATTCTTGACACTTTATTATTTAACTTAGGACATGATAGTGCCACCACTGTGATTTACAACTACTAAGTTATTCTTGTGGGGGTTTTTTTGTTGTTGTTCTTCTTATTTTAAAAAAGAAATTACAAATTACAGAAAATGTTTTCAAAGACTTGGTTTTATTTCAATCATCTCTTCCGGAAGTTGACCTGGTTTCAAAGTCCAAATAACTGCAAGCTGTAAAACAAGAGGGCAGGCCATGAGTGGGATGACATCACTATGAAGCCCTAGGAGTGCATAGCTGCAAAAAATTCAGATTTTCAGAAAATTAAATCTTCATAAACAGAAAATTCAATTATTCAACAGAACCGATTTATCACCCAGCCCTAGTTTGAACTAATTATCTTTAATGTGCTCTAATTCACAAAATTGCTTTAAGACATTTTTTGCTGTCTAAATCCTTAATCATCCTTCTCTTATCTGCATTTTCATACAGTCATCTCTACACAGAAGAAGACAAGAATAAACAGGGCACTTTCATTCTATTTTCCCATTTACATTACGTTGTTTGCCCATTTAAAGTTCAACTTGACTTATTTTATTATTAATACTTTGGCTTCCAGTGCGTGTTTAGTTGATTCTCCATAATTTCTCTGCTTTCTCGTAGCTTTTCTTCACATTAGATATGCAAGTCCTGCTGAGATTTCAACCTTTTCATGGTGGCCAGCTGGAATCCACACTCATTAAATTGAAACAGTTGACTCATCTCAGTGTGATGCAGGAGGGGCCCCTTGGCCGCCGACCCTTAAATGTCAGGCAAACAAAACAGAAGTAGACAGAGGTAGACCTGACCCTTGTATCTGCTCATTAAGAAATACTAAAATAAGTAGTCATATAGCGAGGACCATATTTTTATCCATCTTAATTGCTAGATGCATCAGAGACCCCAAAAGGTACTTCACATAGCTTCTGCATCCTAATGTTGAAGCCAAAGCCAAGAAAGTAATTGCTCTTTTCCCTCATTTCACACATTGACTTTTTGACATATTTCTTTATTCTCCCTCCTGTAGTTGGATAGCGCCACCTCTCTGATCCAGGCAGCCAAGAACCTCATGAATGCTGTGGTGCTGACTGTAAAGGCATCCTATGTAGCCTCCACCAAATACCAGAAGGTTTACGGCACAGCCGCGGTTAACTCACCGGTGGTTTCCTGGCGCATGAAGGCTCCGGAGAAGAAGCCTTTGGTCAAACGGGAGAAACCAGAGGAATGCCAGACGCGCGTGCGACGAGGCTCCCAGAAGAAACACATATCCCCCGTCCAGGCCCTCAGTGAATTCAAGGCCATGGACTCCTTCTAAAATAGAAAAAAAAACAAAAAAAAAAAACACGATGGTATAAGTCGTTGGAAAAAAATGTCCCTTTTCACATTGTGTTAATCTACTTCTGTTTGGTGTGTGTGCTTGGTGATACCGGAGGAGGATTGCAGTACATATTTAACTGCCTTTACTGTGGCTCGGCTAACACTGTGGTCTTCATGGCTCACAGAACACCAACACACCTGATAGTATTTATTGATCTTATTGTAGCTTAATGTGAGAGCCAAAATGTGACAAACTACTTCTGAAAACTGGGACTTAATATTTATCAAAAGAGGAAAAGGGGCAAATAAAAAAAAGTGTCAGTCGATATTCTAGCTATATCATTAATGTGCTGCAGACTGGCTGCTTGTGAACACACTAAAACTGAATGGAAACTAAATAGAGGAATCATCCTATGCTGAATAAATTGGTGGTTTGACCCCTGTTGATTTTTATTTTTTTCTTCCAATCTGAATGTTAACCTGTAGTTTTAGAAATATCCTATGTTAAAAATCCTGAGAAGCATCAGGATCCGAGTTGTTTCCTTCCTCATAACGATTACTATGACAATAATCCACATGGTGTTTTCTTTTTTCTACCAAAGCACATTTATGCTCTAATGTATTCCCTCTTTAAATCTCTTTTATTTATAGATTTCATCACTAACTACGATGAGCTTGTTTGGAAGATGTGTAGCGTATCATTTAGACAGAGAGGATTGATTAGTTGTGGTTTGCTCTGAGAATAGCATACAGTAACTTTATATTCACCCTTCTCTAATAAATTCCTTAACTTGACCCTCTAAGTTTCCTGTGTTGTTCTTACTAGCATGTATAAATAATTGCTCCTCACTGTGGGGGAGTAAAAAGGTAGACATTCACAAAGAAATGCAACCTGTCAATTTCCAACACCAAGTTGCATTTATTTTTGCATAAGTTTGAAGTTCTTCACAGTAAATGCAGGAGTGATTAAAGAAATACAGCTAAACATCTTTTTTTCATAATTTAATTAGCAGAGAGATCAGGTTCGTTCCTGAACTGACAATGCACTCCCTGTCATTTGGCTGGAGGAATTATGTCATAATGGTTTTTCTAATTTAATAAGTGGTGCTGCAATATTCAAGATAACGAAATGAATCAAAATGTTGCAATGTCTCCACTTTTCTTATCATGCACTAATATTTCTACGAGCTTTCAGCTGATGGTATTTTTTTCCATGACAATTGCACAACATAAATAGTTCCAGTCATTCAGAATCCAAAGCTATTTCCTCCAGCTGTTATCTGCATAAATAAATAGGGATGGAATTTATCCTAAAAGTGTGCTTTATACCTCATTTAAATGTTCCTTTCTGCAAAGAGTCATTTCTGATGAGCAAATCTGTCTCTGTGTCATGTTCAAAATTAGAAAAGGTTGAAACAAATTTGCAGTCAAAACAAATACCCTACTAATTTAACTGTAGGAGTATCTCAGTGGGTAGAAAATTTAGTTAATTTAAAGGATCAAGAATAATCTTCACATATTTAAAGACTTGTATTGAGAAAGTCTTTAAATGCAAAAATGTTTTTGATCCAGTGTCATAGGTCAACTTTCGTACTTCATTGTGACTTAAGGTGTTAATATTTTGAGATGTTTGCATCAGTTCTCCTAAACAAATGGCTTTTTCCGTCAACATCATAAATGGATGACTTCACACAGAGATTCCCAGACGACATACCTTTAACTTGTCTTTTATTTCAAAAGGTCAAAGTTCTCCTTGAACTTTTCTTTTCCAAAGCGAAACATATACTTTCATCCGGACATTAACATGTCTCTTATTGTTTTTTTGTTGCCATCGACATGACTTCCACTGACCTTGGCTCTTTCTTTGATATCTACAAGGACCATAAACAGCCTGATATTTCCTTCTCTTTGTGGTTTAAGCTTTGGGTCTTCACCACAGAGCTTTGCTGCAGAAATTTGCGAACTGCCATCTGTTCAATGCCATCTGTTCAAAAACACCTTTCAGTCATGTCACATCTACACTTAAGCTTCTCCAAACTGGATTTCTTCATATAAAAAAATCAGCTGAATAATACATTTTTCGTTTGTATTGATTAAATAATTATAATTTATTTATTTAAGGGTTTTAGCATTTTATGTGTCAAACTGATGCAAAGAGGTAACTACCGGTAATTATGAAAGTGGAGAGGAAAACATACATAGTTTTCAAATATTTTACCAATAAAGTTTGGTATGCAGTTGTGTCCATCCCACTTTACTCTGACCTGCTGTGACAAATAAAACAAGACTCTACTTATATTTTTGCAGGCCAATAAATAAAAAGTAAATGTTCGCATTTCAAACCTTTACTTCACCTAAGAAACTAAACATCTACTTTAAAAAGCGTAAACTATACCATCTTTGCTTCTAAACATTTAGCTCAATTTTTATATTCAGTGGTAGATATTAATGCAAACTTTTATCAGATGATCAGTAAAGTTTGAGAAAGTTGAACTACAAAGTTCTCAGGCGTAAAAGCCCGTATTGACCAATGCAGCCAATATCAATTTGGCTTAAGCCCGCTGAGTGTCTCAGGCTTGAACAGAAAGTTGGGGAAAAGGGACCAACAAAATGAGCTGAGTGATCAGCAGTCAGAAAGGGAACAACATAATGTTATGATCTTATGGTGACGATGTCAGTCCCCTTTAAGGCAATAAGATCAGTGTAGGGACAACCAACGTGGAGTGTTGCAGAGCTTGTCTGATTCCTGGCATGCCGCTGGGGCCTGGCAGCAAACTCACTTCACGGTGAGTGATTTCTGCGAATTGGGTCGTTTTAAGAGTCGGCACAGTGCTTTCCTTTTACATAGCGGAGTCGTCGAGTCCCCGAAGGCCTTGCAGCCTCACTCTGCTGTTAAAAAACAGAGAACAGATCAGCTAATTGCCACACACGACCTTGATCCTCTCGCAAATCAAAATCATCGACGAGCTGAGCTGTCCCAATAATGGTTCACGCAACACTGGTTTAGATTATTCTGCAATTCAGCCTCTGATAATAAATGAGGTTCTTTATGTTTCCACATTGTAGTGCTAATGACCATTAAACACAGCATGCATTAGGCATCTGTGCATCACCAGAGTACCCTCTATTTAGGAAACAGGCCCACAGGGGAAAAGTAGTAACACAATCCAGTTAATGGAGGGATTAATTCCTGGCTGTGGTGCCGTCTCCACTAAAATAATCCCTGTGTGTATCCATCTCCACAATCCAAATAACACAAACCACGATGGCTGACAGCCTGCTCTCTGAAAATTAAAAAGAAAATAAAAAGAAATAATTAAAAGGACATAATGATGTTAGCAGAAACACCAGCGCGACTCGGGATTTTACTACTTTGATTTGTTAGATGTCTTAGCGGGATGTGGTGTATTGAAGAGATTAAAACCGAGTTCTAATCTAGTTAAACAGACCGCCCTCAGAGCAGACACAGAAATAGATGGAGAGGAAAATGACTGCCCAGGCCTCAGAGGGAGAATGTTGATGAACAGCCCACAACCAGCTGCTGCAATATGTTATTCTGCCGTTCGTGCCACCGTGTCAGAGGCCTTGTGACATCGCACACTTTGCCATCTGCACATATTGACATCGGCGCTCTAAGGGACCTCTCTTATGGTTGCAGAAAGAAACCGTGTCACAGTTGCATGCCCCTCTGTACCCAATCAGCACGGTTTAAAGAGATATAAAAGGTTATCAATGGAACATCATTCTTGCTCTCTGAAGTATGCATGGCTCTAGACGTAAGAAGTATTTTCTGTTTTACTTGGATTCCCTTATCTTTACACAGACACCAGTGATATCAACAATACATATTTCAGAGCGGATGATTGTATTCCGCTTGAATTCCCCTGACATATTACTGCTACAGATTCATGGTAGACACTTTCAGAGAGATATAAAATGAAGCCGCAGATTTCTACCTTCCTAATTTATTCATACGTTTACGTCTTTAGATTTTCTTTCTGTCAAAGGTCACACCGGATTCACAATCTTACTTTCTTTAACAAGTCACCAAGTGGAGAGGTTTTTGATAATTCATGATCTCCTCTGAAAGTTGGGATGTTTTGCTAAAGTATGTTTTAAAGCTCAGTGCCAGAAAACTATTTTTCATGCTTCCTCGATTCTAACTCCAATGACGGGTCTTTAGAGGTCAAGTGGACACAGTTCTTCGGTGTGGCCGCCCAGATTCACTCTCCGACTGTCATACTCAGTCCATTTTCACATTTCACACATCTGTTAGTGATAACATTAACTGTATACATGATTGATGAGCGCATTCAATTATGAAACAGATTGTGGTCAATATGTTCTGATACTGACATCGATATTCAGTACCAAAAAAGTTTTAAGCAACCCATACTTTTTCTTGACTTTGCTCCCAAGCTGCAACCTTCTAGTTTAAAGTGGCCCAAGTCAAAATTTAACCAGTTTTTCTAAAGGTCTTTCATTTTTGGATTTTTTTTATTGTATGTTTTTTCACCTGTTTTCTATCTGTTTCTTTGTAAGATGAGTTGTAAAGTGGATAAGGTGTAAACAAAAGCAGAAGAATCAGTCCAAAACAGGCTATAGTTAAATCTCCTGCAATCCCTTGTTGATATTGTAGGACAATAATGCCGCCAAGGTAAAATGATTGAAGGTAAATGCTTCAATCAGTTTAACTCTGACTGAAGCAGAGTTAAAATATTCCACTGAGAACATTTTACTCTTAAAGATGATACATCATCAGTCCTTGTTGCTCTCTTGTCCAAAGATAACACTTACAGTGCTGTAAAAAAGAATGTGTGTCCTCACTGATTCTTGCTTTGCACTGAAAAAATTTAGATAAAACAAATGTTAACAGTCAAAATGACTTGAATGAACAAAAAAGCAGCTTTTACATGAAAACCAACCATACTTTGCATCAAACAGCAATTGCCCCTGCACCTAATTACATTTGCCCCCCTTGTGAATGTTAAATTTAGATGAGGCAATTGAGTCCTGCAGTGGTTTAAATGTGTTTCTGTTTTTTGTTGTTGTTCTTGGTGCACTCGTGTGAGTTGAATAACAAACGATAAACGTAAACACAACATTTTTGCGCGGCACTGCATGTTTTTTGCATCGCCCTTGGTAATCTTGATGTGAATCCTCACGCATTGCAAAAACAACTACAATTTACAACCTTTTCTTAGGATATAAAGAATCTTGCCTGTTTGTGTCCCTCATTTATCAGTAGTGGTGACCTCATCCTTCTATCATGGAGTCCAATTTGTTTCATGGTGCAGGTTGAAACCAGCACTCCAGATTAATCCCTGTCAAACTCAAGCCCTGCAGATGCTGTGCTTTTGGTTCACAATCTGTATTAATCTTCCCCGAGTCTCTTCTCTCCGTGCCACCCTGTGACACTGCTAGATAACACCAACGAGAGGAGAAGAATATCCTTAAGTTGTGTTTTTTGTTCAACATTTTGTATAATCATGTATTCAAACAACATACATGGTTGAGAACTGTTGTAACTTTTTCACGGATAATTATCACTACAGTGAACACCTATTCAAATGCTGTTTCCATGAGCATCTGCTGGTTCAGATTTGATACTTTAGAGTTATTTCATTGGACTCAACTTTGATACTTTAGACACCGCCACCTACTGGGCCTCCATCGCTGAAAATACTTGTAACCAAATTGCCATTATTAAAATTGGATAGAAGTAAACTGTTATCGATACTCCATCATGCATCAGTGGCACTTCTTTGGACTGACACATTTCTGTTGACTTATTTATCACTTAGTTCAGAGATAACTGTCGTTTTCCTTTTTGTTTAGATTGTATTTTTATGGAAATATTCATTGATAAAATATACATTTGTTTTTTTATTTTAAGAGTCAAGATGAAGAACTGAATGGGGAGGCATTTGACAGAAGTACGGTATGAACATTTCAGACAAAGTTAATTGAATAATAAAAAAATCTTATATGTGTGGCCTATATACATTATTTTATTTTTCTCACCCAATATATAGTGTCATTAACTTTGTTTGTCATACACGTTTTAAGCTCAAGGAGCAGGAAGTTCACCTGAATGGACAAGTAAAACACTCTTTGAAAAGAAGATGTTTTCCATCTTTAAAGATGATTGAAAACATACAGGAACAACTAATTAATATGAGTTGATCATATTAATCATAAGTCCTACATAAAAGGGTTATATTAAATATTAATTCATGTGTCTGCACATTTGAGTTCAGAATTTGGTCAGAAAAAAGCAAGTGAAGCAACCAGGTTAGAGTGATTATTCAACGAAAGGTGAACTTTAACTGCTCCATTGTAAGTGGATGCAAGCTGCAGTCCCCTGCATCATAGTCAGATGTGCTATATGGCCCAACACCATATCCATATATCTCACTGTGCTAGATAAAGGTCACAGTACCTCCTGCATTCGCATGGAACACTTGCAGTGGACATAAATCATGTGCTGCACAAATATGTAATGTGAATGTGAAACCAAGATATACTTGAATGCACACACACCACTTACAGTATTGTTCTTATGGAAATACATCACAGGTTTATTCATGCTAACAGCGTTGCTGAGCTGATCTGACCCACATAACTGCCATATATTTTTATAGTCTGAGAAAATCAAAGAAGACATGCTGCAAATTTTGGTCTGGTTATGTGAAGTGAACAAAAACACAATGGGAACAGAATCTTTGTCCTTCGTAATTAAAAAAAATGCATTCATGCTAAAAAGGCCATAATGTGCATACTTCTGTTTTAGGCTTACAGCAGCAGCCTCCACAGAAGCCACTTAAATGTGTACAGAAGCCTTCCACAGCTGCTGTACAGGGAAAGGGAAAAAAAACAACAACCAAAAAAACAGCTGGCTTGGTGGCTACATGTTCTAAGCACTTTGGATGCTGTCAAAGGACACCAGGATTCCCGGGCAGAACCTCCTCAATTACCTGCTCTGCAGGATGGCAGTGATGGACAGGCAGAAGGAGGGGAGAGGGCAGGGGCTACGCCGCTGTCTCTGGGTGTAATGGACAGTGTGCTGCCAACTGAAGAGTTTGGAAGGGGACCATGTCCGTAGTGTTGTGCTGACCTTTACAGTGATAGGCAGTTTAGGTATTGTGGGCTGTTATTTTGTCAGTTTCAGACTTGTCAGCATGAGAGAGAAAGAGGGTAAGAGATGGGCAGCGCCAGTAAGGGGTAGGTAGTTGTAAGAGCTGTCCTATTAGAGAGTGATACCTGGCCGGGGGACTTTTTGTCAAACCTCTGTGGTCAGCTGACATTGTCATTTGCAATGACAAGACGTATAACTTTGCAACCTTTTCAAGAAGCAAAATAAGCGTTTAGTAAAATAATAAATGAGTCATTTATGCTTTTATCCCTATTTTAGCTGATCTGAGTCTAATTGTGTCTACCAGTTCCCTCTTGCAGCCTGTTTCCCGTGTCAGTGGGTGAGTCTTCTTAAGGCACTTCAATTTCTTCCAGCAATCCAAAAGCTTGCATACTAGCATAAGTCTTTAAATGCAATAGGTAAGGATGAAAGCATACAATAATGTTGGATCTGTTTCCCCTAATGAAAGACTGGAGACTCAACTTCAGCCTAACATTCAATCCATGAATATCTACTGAGCTTTACAATCCTACTAATGATGAAGATTTACTATGATTTGATTTAGTGATTGATGATAAGTGGATTCCTGGAGAAAGAGAAGAATGGACCAGTGCAAGGACTGATGCCTGGGTGAATGTTACGACTGTTATTCTTGGCCTGTTTTTAGATAAATGTCAAATCTACATCAGAGGAAGCCAAAAGTAAAGCAAAGTTCTGCTTTATCTGCATTATCTTGATATTGTTAATGGTTTCAAATGTACAATATGAAAAAAATTAGCCCCCTTTTTCCTCTTTGTTTTCTTCTTGATACGTGTTGCTGAATGTAAAACATGGTAATTTATTGTAATTGTGTATATTAAATAGCATACAACTACAGTAACTTGCGTTTCATGACACAAAGAGAGTTATCTGATAACCAGTCTGACTTCTTGGTCAGCCATGTCTGTCCAAAAGCTGCATTCAGTGTCCATGTCAACCAGCATTTCTCCCAGTGGTGGCAGTCTTTGTAATTTTTATTATTGTGTCAGGTTCTTGTGGCAGGACATGCTGTTTTTCTGTATGACCAGTAGAGGAGGAGATGACTGAAAGAAAATGTGGAGGATATTAAGTCAGCAAGAAATATTTAGCATCCTCCAACTTCAGACATTCTGGATTGATCCAAAATAGACCCTGTCTCCATAGCAGGGCCATTTGACTTTGTCTGTGACAATTGACAACTTTTTTTTAACAGTTATTGCATGGAATGGTTGGTTTAATCTTGATTACATACTGTATACAGTCAAATTCTGAAAGAGTATGGATTTCCAAACAGTACTACTTCATTGCCTTAGGTGCCAATTTAAAGTTTTTGCTAAATACCAGCTTTATTTTTCTTTCACCATGTGTAATCAACCTGAACTTTGCTCTTAACAGCTATGATTATCAAACCTTGCTGGAGGTCCACAAAAAACTGACTAATATCTTCATTAACTGTGCAGCCCAGCAGATGGTACCTTAATGACTGACTGTTCAAAATACATAACAGAAGGGACAGAGCTGTCATTGCTTAAATTACTCAGCAAAAGAGCCAGAGTGGCACAGACTGAAATCTCCTTTGCAAATTTGAACAAGGTCACATTAAATTGTTCAGTAGTTGCCCAAAATGGCTGGAGAACCAGCTTGATTTATGTCTGTCTGTAATTGAATGAGGAAAGAGAGTGACCTCTGCTAAGCCTGAAAATTCTATCACACACATGGGACGTGGAAGAATTATTTCCTCCCATCACCAACCATGATCCTCTCTACAACTATTAACTATATAATGAACATTAGCTTTCAGAGAGAGTGGACACCAGAGGAGCTCATCGGCTGGAGTCCATATTTACCCATCAGGAGGGATGTGCTTTCATAGAGAGTAAGAAGCGAATGATGACACTTTAAACAGTGCGCTGCACGGTCAGCAGATATTTTTATGTTTTTTAGCTGTAACTACAAAAAGCAAAGATAACTACTCCTATAAATCAAGCTACAAAATAAAACCACTTGTTTTAATGTTTCATCATATCACGAGGTTTTTATCATTAGGGAACTATCCACAAACGGAGGTACAAACTGTTAGAGTCAGATGGAGCTGAAGTGTATAATGTAGGGGATACTCAAAAGCTATGCAAAAAAACAAACAAAAAAAAAACTATTAGCAAAAAAAAAAAGAATGAAAGATATGTGAAGAGCTAATTTTCATTACTTTTACATGTGGACTCAAGTGTGACCTCTTGGAACTTTTATTAGAACAAATGAGTCTTGATCTTGCACATCTTTTATATGTATCTTGCAGATAAGATCAGCAAAAATCTTGACCTGCTAGTTGAACTTTATTAATACTGGAGGTTCATTAAACATATGATTATCAGTGTCTGTTCTAAATTATAATAAAATGCATGCTTGTTATGTCCAGTCACCTATTCAGCAGATTTGATTTAAACCACACTGTTAATTATACTGAATGCTAATTTTGGATGGTTTCTGACTTGCTTTAAGTTTTGATCATTTCATGTTTTATTGATCAAATAATTTTTTATTTGACCTATTATTAAGTGGGATCTTAATGGTTTTATGTAGGCCTGGAGTAATTAAGTAGCTTTTTGTCCAAATTCATCTCAAATTATTTACATGGCACCCTCCTAACCTTTGGCAACTCTCTTCTGTTAGAACCTTTTACATAAATAAATCTTGATTTACTGTACGGTTAATATGACTCAAAACCCTGTAATCTCAAAAACTCTGCAGTGTTGTGCAACAATACTAGCACAAAAGTTAGAACTTCAGTTGCTGATACAAGTTAAATAAATAGATAAATAAGATTGTCCAATATTTAAAAAAATTTTGAAAACTAAATTATAAATAAGTGTGCTTATCCTTTGTATCCTTAGTTATTCAGATAACTATAGCATAAATAACATGCTAACAAGTTTACCAAACCATCCGTGTTACTCCAAATCACTAAACACAATGAAATCTTCATCCTCGGTGTCGCTTTTAAACAACTCCGCTAACTCCGGAGGTAGAAGAACACAGGCCTAGAGCGCCCTCTTGAGGTTTAGTGTGAAAATAACATGTGACATGATATAATAATGTGTTAATAATTTCACACATAAGTCACTCCTGAGTATAAGTCGCACCCCTGGCCAAACTATGAAAAAAACTGCGACTTATAGTCCGGAAAATAAGGTATTCAAAATAGCGGAAGGCTTTAAATTAAACCATTTTGAAAAACTTTGAATATGAGCACTTTTCTTAAATCTTCATTGTGGTAAGATCATGTAAGTTTTTCTTAAATCGATAAAAACTCACTATTATGTATGGACGGTTAGCTCAGCTGGTTAGAGTGTGGTGCTAATAACGCTAAGGTTATGGGTTCAATCCCCATACAGACCGATTGAAATGTGAAGGCTTTCAGAAAATTAACTCTTCAAAATAGCATCCGTCTTTAAATGAAACCCTTATTGATTTTGAAGAACATGAGCACTTTTGTCAAATCTTCATTGTGGTAATATCATGTAAGTTTTTCTTAAATCAATGAAAACTCAACATTATTTATGGAAGGGTTGCTCAGCTGTTTAGAGCGTGTTGCTAATAACGCCAACATCATGTGCAAATGAATGTGCCTAAACTCATTTAACTATTTGTCTTTTGCCAGCTGATATCTATGTTGCTTTGATTACTACTAGTACACCAAGTTTACCACTAGCAAATCTAGAACTGCTCCAATAGTCTGTATTCCTCTGCATCAGTGCTACACATGCATATCCTACATAATATTTTACAAGGTCTGAGCTGTAAATGGGATTTTGGACCATACCTTTTTGCACTTCAGAAATATCATGTTCTCTTCTATTCAGCTCACGTGCTTGTTTTATATTCGATACAGCTCTGAAGACTATAGTGGCCTTGGAAAAGATTGATTATAACAGAAAACTCTGAACAGTCTACATGTTTTCATGGTTCATTGCAACTTTAATTAATTGTGTGAAACATGCAATGGCTTTTATTTGAAACATGGCGTGTTGTTCAATGTGAAACTGTTTTATATGTCATCTGCTTGTGTTGGTCTACTATGTTTTCTGAAGTCCACAAATAATGCAGCTGTTTACCAGAAAATTTTAAAGCACTTCATGCCTCCTTCTGCTGACAAGCTTTATGGAGATGCTAATTTAATTTTCAAGGAGGACTTGGCACCTGCCCACTCTACTAAAGGTATCAAAAGCTTGTTCAATGACCAAGGTGTTACTGTGGTTGATTGGACACCAAACTCGCCTGACTTAAACCCCACAGAGAATCTGTGGGGTATTGTATTGATGAATATGAGACACCAGAACTTGGAATCCAGAAAAACTACCTTACCAACTACTTTTTAGAATCCTATAAAGGAATTAGACCAGAGGATACTTACTTATACTTGTCTACCAACTCGGAATAGTAGTATCTAGTTTATTTACTTTGGATCAACATTATTAGCTTTTTCTTCTTTTGCTCTTTCCTTTGTTAGTCCTTTGTTATTTTGTTTGTATTTCCTTTTAATTCCTGTCAAGCACTTTGTATTACCTTGTTGCTGAAAATGTGCTGTATAAATAAAATTACCTTTACCTTTACCAGACCCAGCAAACCAGATGAAGGCATACAAATAAATATATTTGTTAGAAGTCAGACATTTCTATAGTCTTTTGTAATATTGTAATTCACTGAGACAATTAAGTTTGGGTTTTTATCTGTAAGCCATAATTATCATTAAAAGATAAAAAAAATTATTTCTATTTGTAGAGAACCTAGTTAACATATAAGTTTCTGTTTCAGAAATTATTGGACACTTAGCAGATTTCTATAAAATATCAAACTTTTCCCCATATTCTAATTTTTAAATTTACGGATATATGAAGTTGAATATGAATACAGTAGTAGGTTGTTATATTTCAAGGGAACTTAAAGATGTCTTAAGGAGCTTTGAGGATTTCTCGCACCATGGTTAAAATATCTCATTCTCTTTCTAAAGAATGCCATTTTTTTTGGTTATATTTTATTAGAATTCAAATAATTTTTCCCCAAGTGTGTGATGTTTTTGACAAGAATATCATTGATCTATTTAAACACATGTTTTATGATTACACTTTGAAATGGCTCACCAATGCAGGTCTAAGTACTGTGCTGCAGTTTGACCTCGTACTCCATTAACCTTACTGGGTATTTGAGCAACATGCATTCTTTTTGTCATTTCTGTTCTACGGAGGGATGAGGACACGGAAATATCCCCAGGCTTTATGCGGCATATCACCACACAGAGAGTGGGCCTGTTGTGAATGATTCCATTGCTGTCCTGTTTGAATTAACCTTGCCAAACCTGCTATCTAACTCAGAGGCAGTGCTCACAGCATGACAGCGTTGTGTTAGCCAGTGGCTAATTCCTTCTAATTGAGTAATGACAACAATTCAGTCTAGTGACACCTGCACTAGAAGGTTAGTCCAAAGCCTTGCCAGCGCCACACTGAGAAACTAAGTCAAACCTACCTTGTACCACACAGTGCACAGCAGGTGATCTCCTCAAATCCAATAAATCTAACTGCAGGCGTCAAACACACACACAGACACCCCCACACATTGGTGTTGGCAGAAGCCACATCCTGCAAGAAGTTTTGGTTGTGGGCAGTTTGCTGGGATCTTATCACAAAAATGCACCTAGACTAAATTATAGCCTGTTCTTGTTGGGGATGAGCCCCAGCCATTGTTTGTGAAGTTATTACCTCGGTACACTGATCTTAATGCTGGGCTTAATACACTGAAGCGATTGTTAACACAAGAGGAAAGGCTGTCTTCCTATGCTGGTGACTGTATGGGTCTTTACCACCCAGGAAATGATACATTAAATTTTGTGGTTATATGTGCACAGGAAGTCTTTATCTTCAGAGTGTAGTTTTCACAGCTTACAATAAAAAAGACTTTATAGTTTGGCGGCTTAAATAATGTCAGGATTTAAGTGTTTGCCAGATTAGAACAAAAAATACAAGTGTACAGATGACATTACACATGCTGGTCTTTACTCTTTTATTATCTATATTTTTAATCTCACATTTAATGATGATAAAAAAATAAATGTTGATAGAAATGGTATTTAGACATTTACATGCCAGACCTTCATTAACTCTTCATTTCTCCCCCTGCAGTTCAGTTCTTTTTATTAGGTGAACTGTAACTCCTTATCTGCAACTCCCAAAGGAATTAAATTGAAAGAAAAAAGGAACATCCAAAACATAATGCTCCATATGGTAGATTTAGTCATCAAACATGTATATTTGGGCAGTAATAATGGAGCATACGCACGCTTAGCAGATTACAATAAAAAACAAACAAAAAAAAACCTTTGGGAGAAATTTGTGGTTTGTGCCATTTTATGACAAGAATACAATTTCACTGACTGGCACGTTCATGAAATGAACAGATTCCATGATCAGTTAAAAAGCATGCACTTGGGGACATGAGGTAGTCTGTTGCTACTTTTTGTCAAAGATCTTGAGCTCTAGCTTTCACTAAATATTCTTCATGCCTTTTTAATTGCATTCATGCGGCGCTTAATACCAACAGGAGCTCAGAGTGGGGCACCAAGGTACTGTTCTATCCATTAAAATGTTCAACTGCACATTAAATGCATCTGTATCTTCATGTAAGTAGTTCAATCCATCAATATTATGGCTTTTATATTGCTTGACCATGGTCCAAGAGAGACCAATGTTAATAAGTTTAGTTTGAACATGAAATATGGTCTATTCCCACAGCCTTGTTTGTGCAATAAAAGAAGCAAAGAAACAGAAATCAGTAAGTATTGCTATCAATCAATAGAGCTGGAAGATGCTGCCAAAAATTGTCAGTTTTTTTTACATATTGGTCAATAAAGAAAACATTTTATTTTACTAAGGGAGGTAAAATTCAGATTGCTAATCTATAATGGACTGCACTGGTGTGGTGATGAACACTTAGTTCACACAAATTTCACCAATCTTCCATACTTGCTATTATAAACTTGAGCTGCTTTAAACATCTAGTGCTTTACATCAATCTGAGTACCAATGTGTGTGCTTCATGTATAAGTAACATGTCTAGTTTCTTCTAATGACAAACACTGATAACCTATTCCAGTTAAACCCTGGTTGCATTTGCAACACATTCCAAAGCATATATATTTTTAAATCTTTATTTTGTCATGTAACAATCACAAAGTTCAGTGGGGGCTGGGCGACGTGCGACAAAGGAACAGAGGAGTCGAGGTCTGCAGCCTCTGTATGTGGAGCGGCCGCTCTAGTCACTACGTGCCAGTACCGTGTTTTTTGTGCTTGCGACTACAAGTGCAGTAAGAAAAAAATGTCTGTCAATATTCAATGCAAATAATGTAGGAATAACTTCAGTTGTTATTTTTCTATGCCCATTGTTTTTACAAAACAGGGTGCTGGAAGCTAATTATATCATTTGCTTGTGTGTATTACTAAACCTAAATTTAGCTAAACCCTGAAGGTAGAAGGTGAATAAAAATATTTTTAAAACCAAAACCAGGGGTGCTGCAAGGCAGAATGTCCAAAACGTGCTTTCAATATATTGAAAGACCAGTTTTAAAAGCAAAACTGGTCTTAACATGATTATTACAACAAATACACCCACCCCTTTGTGATGTCGAACACCAGAGCAAAAGAAGCCCAGATCAGCACAATTCTGTTTAAATCCTTCTGACAGTCAGAAAACACTTATTCAGTGTAATCATAACAGTGATCTGATCTCGATTTTATTTCATTTGTTCATTTGTTTTTGCTGTTGTCAGCAAGAATTATTATCAAATGAACAACTTGGTCTAACCAGCCAGTGTCTAGTAGTGGATATGTCTAATCTAGAGGGAGGAAATATCATTATAGAAAGTGTATTTTCATTACATTGCTCAATGCAATATAGATCCCAGTTAATTTGGGAAGTGAATAAATCCTGCTTTACAGTGGCGACTGATGGAGATTTTTGTGGAATGGGAAAACAGATGTATAATGAAAAGCTGCAAATTGAATTCTAACAACAGAAGCATCCTGTTTAAAATGTTAGCTATTTGATTTAATTTTCAAAAAAAACCACCACCAAATACTTGATGGCTGTGCATTAAGGGCTTGAACTACAATCATTGCAAATGATGGCTTTTTTCTCCGCGTCAAAAAGCTTTGCATAGCCCTGCACCACACTCCTTGACCCAATTACTAATCACACTGATAAAAGGAAATCAAACAAGACATAGCATATTGGAAAGTGCATTTTTTTTAATTGTATTTTATGAGGTCTACGTTATTAAAAGAGAAGTTCACTCCAGCAGCCTCTCTATGATGCAGAAAGGTTAATAACCACATCGTTGGAGTTAGGTGGCTTTTGGATGAATTCCTGCTTAACAGTTCAGTCGGTGCATATAACCTTTCCTGTCCCATGTTTCTGAGGAGAAATGACTTGAGCCTTCTCTGTGTACGGAAACACATTCTGACACTGCAGTCAGCAGGGTTGTGATGGCTACTTGCGTTAATTTAGGGGTCATAGCAAATGTGCTCTGAAGATTGTTCTCTGTCAGCGTCCCCATCTGTGACAGGTCAGAAGTTAGCACTGCAGACCTCATAATGCTGAACATTACAGTTCACCTTTCATTTTTTCTTTTCAGATAACTGGAAAATGTCCATATGTGGCATCCAATTTTTTTCTGCGTGAAACTAGTGCTACAGATTCTGAAAAGTTTTAGTGATTTTAAGTCCTCCATTATTTTTGAAGCAACAAGTTGCAACTGAAGCAGTCTGAACTCTGCGCCTGGTGGCTTGTCAGACTATCTATCTCCGTGGTCTGCGACTCCTTGAGGTCATTCATGGGCCGGGTGACATTATCTAAGAATGTTGTAGAGGATGCAAAAAGGCCTTGTAAAAGATCCCCCAGTAAAATAAAAGTTTTGTCCTATAGCAATGTGTACAGACCATGAGCCTTTCAAACTGACTTGTCCCAATTCGGATTTTTATTGATTATGTTAACAAACAAACCACATGAAGAAAGGGCTCTTTCAGCCCAGCTTGTAAACAGTAGGATTTGCTGCCCATCACAGCAAATGATGCCCGTCATAAATCTGGCAATTGTTTTATTTTCCAGTTTGCACCGTTGGAGTTCTTCTTTCAGGAGCTTTTAAGACACTCAGCAGACCTGTCTTCTAGCAGGAAAACGCTCAGGAATCTCTTCACTGTAGTGAATTCAGTGAGGTATCTGGAAACAGTCACGCACTGTACCCTCTGTAAAGCATTGCAGTGGGCCTTATCCAGCTGACAGGCCATTGCAGCACATATCACATTGACAATGTGACGTGTCCCTTAAATATAGTCATGAGGTTTCTTCTATTTCTCTGAGGGCAACTTTAATAATACCGTGTAAGTTTTTTTTTTTTCTGGTGCCTCTAAATTTTAATTGATCTGATTACAAACCCAGCAGAAGGACCAATGCTGTTTTTTCTGGTGTTTTTATTTTATTTATGCTCCTTATGTAATTTCAATTTTGACTGAGTTGTACTCAAAAAAACAAACTCAAGTAAAAGTTCAGTTTTTGTGGACTACTTAAAGTACAAAGTATAGACAAATTGTACTTAATTACAGAAACACGACTCAATGTAACTACTTTCCACCTCCAGCTATAATTGTGGGCTTTAGAGTCTTAACTAAACCTTTAAAGCTCCACTCAACATTCTTCTCGATTCTCAGGAAATCCTTTGAATAAATACCAAGATGTCCTAGAAATTTAAATGAGCAAGCAAAACAAAGCTATGCCAGAAAAACCCCAATACTCTTCCTAATTTTCTCATGTTGGCCAATTTGCAGATGCCCATTACATCATAAATGCTTATTTTGCCTCCCAACTAAACATTGGGTAATGTTTAGTTGAAGTATTGAAGAATTGGGACCCATGAAGAATTCATGGGTCACATGAAGAATTGTCCTTAACTGAGTTATTTCCCAACTGTCTTATTAATCAGAATCAGCTTTTAAGCAAATGACATGCATTTAGGCACTAAAAGGATCTCATTTTGATAACAAAAATGTAATAACGGTTGCTTTGTTTCTTCTCCCCGAAGAGCTTCGACTGTGATAATGTCTTGATTTAGACCAGCCTGCATCATTCTTTAGTGTCAGTCAGCTTTTATTTGTTTAATATTGCAGAGCATTGTCCCATTTTGAGGTCCATTAATTCAGAAAGGTGTGAGCCATGCGACTGAGAGAGAAGGTCATGTAAGTTAAATAAGCCTTCAATATTTACATAATGAATAAAATAGTTTGGTAACAGGCACTATTACTCTGAATAGTCTTGTTGCATTCCATAAAGGGCAGAGTGAGCCCTGCACGCTGTGGAGGAGAAATGCCAGCCTGTTCATCTGTGCAAAGGTATTATGAAATGTGACCCATGGTGTGTTGTTTGTCAGAACTTGTGAATGACATTTAATGAATCACAAAAACCATTGTTCTTCCCACCATGGGTTACAAAAACTTAGTTTTAGCGCACTCAAAATACATTCTTTGTTTGGAGGGCCAGGTGTCCTGGTTTCTGTGGGATGACACATAGTTTTTATTTCTTCTGGCTCATCCCACAAGTTGAGATAATTTCCCTCATGTTGGCCAATTTTTCAAAGGTCAGAAGAGCGGAACAGACTTTGGCTCATATTAAATGACTATGAAAAAAGCAGCAAAGGTCCCAACATAAGGGGCTGCGTTTAAAGTCAATAAAACTACACACATAGGTCAAGTGAAGGTTAACATGCTGCCATTTGTGCTGCATAAGTATTTACATCCGAGAAAGATTACAAAATTTCCTTTCCTAAGCTTTAGAGACATTCAAAATATCAATTTCATGATTGATAATCAAGACTGCCATAGAAAATATTACAAATAACAAAAATTACTATACTAACTGAATGTTGTAATACAGGTACAGCGGCAGTAAATACTATTGTAAATTATTATAATAAATTATACAATCATAATGTGTACGAATATATTAGGGTAGTGAAAAGAGGTGATGCTAATTACAATATCCTTTTGGGGAATACAAAATGTAATGTCACCATTTTTTAGTTAGGAATAAGTCATGCACAATGTTTACCCTTTTATCACATATTTAGACAACTCATAATTACAGTGGTGTGAAAGATATTTGCCCCTTTCTGATTTCCTATTTTTTTGCATGTTTGTCACACTTCAGTGTTTCAGAACATTAAAGCAATTTAAATATTAAATATTAAGGGAAACACAAGCACAAAATGCAGTTTTTAAATGAAGGTGTTTATTATTATGGGGGGGATTCAAACCTGGTTGTGCCACCATTGAGCAGCAATGGATGGGAACTTTTTTTATTTTTTTAATATATTTAGCATATATATTTAGTTTGCTCTACTTTTCATTATTGTCATTGTGTAATCTATTTTGGTGTGATTTGTTGTAGTATTGTTTTCTTTTGTTTTTTTGTGGAAAAAGAAAAATCCACAATAAAATTATTCTAAGAAAAAATTATGCATCAATTTTGATAAGTGGAATTTACATGCCTTAAGTTTTTCCAATTTTATCGATGATGCTAATAATTTGGTTGTGGTTTTATCTGGCCAAGACACCTCCTCTTTCCTTCTGTTCTTTCCCCTGGATGGTTTTTGGCAAACCGTAAACATGAGTTCCTATAGCATTCTTTCAACTACGGCTTTCTTCTTGCTAATTCTATGTATATAAAGATCAGATTTAGGAAGTGCATCAATAATAATTACCATACCACGTCTTCCACTAGAATTACCACAGGCTTCGTAGCTTTTAGGGTGAATGTAAGGTTGCCACCTATCCCATAAAATACAAGCCGCCTTTATTGGGCAGCAAAATGTTGCGTTTTGTATTGAAATGGTATGGGACGTGATTTGTTCTGTATTTTCATAAATGTTCGATAGACACGTCTGTCATATACACAGCAACACTAAATGAAGCAATAATTAACAAAATAAAACACAGGAAATGTTAAGATCAGCACAATTGTCATGTCAGGACTTACACAGGACCCCCGACCCGCTACATACTGGTGCAACAGGCAGACACTGCTGTCACTGTCGCCTAGAAACAGTCACACCACACATCTCGCTGCTTTCAACATCCGTGTCTTTTTTAAATGTCCAATCAATATTCCACCATCTCCCCAGAAGTGAAAGGCCTTCCAAGTATACACACCGAAGTTAGAAGACTTATCTATGACTGAATAGCGTCTGTCAGAATGAACACAAGGCAAATTTTAAAAATGAGTCTGTGTGTGTTTTCATTGGCTGCATAGCTGCTATCTCCACCTTCTTCTCAAACTATTTTGCTAATCCATGTACAAAGATAAGTAACTGGGCTCTATTACTGACATCACAAAAGCCATGACATTTCTAAACTTTTTTTGTCCCTTTTACTCAACCCAAAGCGTGTCCTTTTGGTTTTTGCATTTAAACGCCGGTGTCCTTTCATCTGCATTAACTCCACAGCGGCAGAGAGGAGCTGGTTTGCTCAGGCTGCACAGTTGTGTCCATTTCAAACACAATTCCAAAATCATTCACAGCATCTTCGCCGCATTCTATTCCTGTTTAACTTCAAGTCCTCCTAACCACAAAGTAAATTGTACACAGTGTGATGGACAATACCATGCTCAGAAATGTCCCGTGGTCAGACAGCAGCCTTTGAATGTGATAAAAGGCTCCGGATGGCAGGAGGGTTTTCACATGTCTGGCCAAGTGTTTCTGACAGGAGGAGGAATACGAGGCAGCTGGTCGGGAACACCAGCACTAACGACTTCAAAATGGAGCCTTTCATCTCACCAACAGTGAGAGACGTATCATTCACGTCTCAAACAAAGTTCACATTTTGATGCAGCAGGCCAATAGGAAGATTTTCTTTAGCATTCTGGGTCTATACTATTCCAGTTAAACTGTGTGTGTATGGGTGAATACACTGCGCATCTCCTTTATTCTATGTTCTTTCCTCTAAAACCTTGCATGTCAATCCTTTGTAATTCCATTTTTTTCATGGCTGCCAGAGATAACTTCTGTCTGATTGTTGGTGTCTTTGAGTGTCCACAGAGTAAATTCTTCAGCCCTATGCCTATTACCCACATTTCTTAAGTTGAATAAAGCATACATTTTGATTAGTTTTTTTTTCTTAGTTTTTAGCACAATCCAGTCTTCTCTCTTTTGTAAAAAGCTCAAGAAAACTGCAGAACTCTTCCACAACCGGCTGCATTATTGACTGCCTGAAAGGCAGTTTGAGAGACAGAAAGGTTGTGAGTCTGAAAGAGGCTTTAAAGGGGTTTGTACAAACACCATGTCTCTTCACTTTGTAGACTACCTGTACAACTCAAAATCCTATTATCTGCAGATGCACTCAGATAACTAGAATGTTGGACAACAGTGCACAAAAAAGCGGTAAAACGCTTAGTTCGCACTATCTGATATAGTAGCAGTTACTTTTACTGGCAACATTATCAATTAAAAAGTCTTAAAATAATTCCCTCTTTTATTGCTGTGGTTGTATATATTGCAAATAGAAAACTCCCACTTTAATTTGACTAAAATCATCAGGTGTCTTATTGAAAATAAAATAGAACTGCTGTCAATACTCTGTACGATCGCCTTTTGCCAAAGAGACATTAGTTGGTGTTTGCCTCCAACATTTCACAATTTTTTAATAGGATTTGGGTTTTGAAAATAGGATGTAGATTTATCAAGTTGATTTTGTGATGGATAAATTATCCATCCATCCATCCATCCATCCATCCATCCATCCATCCATCCATCCACCCACCCACCCATTTTCTTACACCCCTGTCCCTAGTGGGGTCAGGAGGTGCTGGTTATTTCTATATTATTCAATGGAAATTCCCACCTAAGATCTGTTGCAATTTTTTTGGTAGAGACCACAGAGTCTTATTATGCAATACCCTAGCAATGTGAATCTATTACGGTCCATTAATTTCAATTTTGATTTGCTCTGACTAGGAGCAGGACTGCTTTCTAAATAATGACATAATGTTGCTGATTTCTCTTTATATCTTTGTGCAGCTTATTTCCATATTATCCTCAGTTCTCATATTATTCCACTTTATTTCTGAATATTTCATTTGATTTCATTGTATATTCGCATTGCATTGTTCCCATAATATGCAGTTAATTTCATGGCATTTATCTAATCACAAGTATCTGTATTAAGTAAGACAATGTTTTATTCAATGCTTATTCTCCACACTGTCACACTGATGGATACTGAGGAAACAGCTGAAAGCAAATCTCTTCAGGTGGCATATTTTTTGATCAAAATATCCAAAAAGGACATTGATATCTGACTTTGTTTTTGAATTATTGCTCAAACTTCATATAGGGTAATATTAAAATTTTCTCCACAGAATACATTGAATTCCCCCAAAACTCAAACACATTCTAGAAGGTAATAGTATTGACAGCTGAGCTGGATTTGAGATTAAAAAATTCTATATGTGACACCAACATGCTAAATAATAAATAATAAATAAAGTGTTTATTATGTTGTTTTGGATTTTTGTGTTTAACTGAGTGACTTACCATATATTTTTTGAGTTTATAAACAACTCTTACATTCAACCCACAAAAATAATACTCTATTTTAAAAAAATATACATTTCAGTGTTCAAATACAGCATTGGTTACTCTCAAAAATGTAAACATTTTAAATCTGTTTATATTTGTGATATTTAAAGAAATTATTTTTCTGAAGCTGTTCTCTCATGCAAAAATTATTGCCAGACTTTTGGCAAGCTCAAACGGAAGCCACCAGACGTTGGGGCAGGTGGGCAACCTGTTGCCCATCTGCTAATGGAGGTGACCAAACTGCCTCTCAGTGATTTTTGGCAATGAATAAAATTATAGACTAATGTCAGATCCAATCCGAAACTCTACTATTACCACAGTTCTTTTAAGGTCTTAACTGAGATCAATCTTTATATTTTTCATGCATATTACACGCATTTGAATATATATTTGCAGCAATCTAGATAAAACAACTCACCACTTTCCCATTTATTCCATTCTGAGAGGAATTACAGCTAAATGTTGGTGATGGGGAGCCTTTGATTTCTAATTTGGAGCCAAATTGGAAAACACTAAATTTGCCAATCTTGCACAACTCGCTTGATTACATTTTGCATTTGTGTGTTATGTGTCTACTCTACAGGGAATAACACTTGATGTCTGTATTTTCATAGTTTACATTTTGATGAATATTGTCTGTTTTTGAGCTGCCATGAAAACAAAGCATCAACTGTGTTTGTGCTACCCATGGTTGAATAATCTATGTGAAATATGAGCCAGAGCCTTATAATGCAGTAAAATGTATCACTAGCAGTTGTATAATCACTCTAATTTATGAAGTTCCATCAGTCAGCAGAGGAAGAGATGTGGCTTGATTAAAATTAGTTTTTGTCACACTGGCAAAGATTTAAAAAATGCAAGTCTTTTGCAGATCAGCTGTGCAAATAAGGATACAGATTAAAGCACAAATGCAAATTTCACAATCTTAATAATTTGGGAGATCAGATGTGTGAAGATAAATTGAAAAATCAGCTCATTGTAATTCTCAAGGATAAAGCAACAGTACATTAATAGGTTATAAAGAAGCCTTTGAAATCCAGCTCCTTTAATCTATCTACAAGGATTGTTCTCCTTTTCCTGTTACACTGCAGCACACCCCCATCCTTCCTTCATTTCTCTAGCCTGGGGATCCTGAATGTCTCCAGAGGCCTCCACTTCAGTACAAAAGCGGCATTAATGAACTCTTTAGCCTGTGCAATTGCTCTCAGGAAAAGAAAAGTACAAAAAAATAACTTTGATGCTTTGTTTTTTTTCTCTTCTTGATTTTCTAAAATGATCAGAGACATTCCTATGTCACTAATTTCTGTCAGTGAGGGGAACATTTTGACTGATTTATCCCCACAGAGCTGGGGAAATGGCAAGGATGAAGCACAGAGAGAGTGCAAGATCATTCTGCTTTGACTGTCAAATAGGGAGAATAGGGGGACGTGAATGAGCCCGGGGGCCTGCACTCTGGATTCTCTTTATAGCTCTGCCATCCCATCCAAAAAGGAATTTTGAATGTAGCTGCTACATATTTAATACACAACTTGTTTCACAGATGTTTCTCCAGACATATTCTACCTCATGAAACAGGTTAGATTATTTTTTAATAAGCCAACATCTCCTGTTGTTATGATGATAAGTTTTAAAGCCCATCAGTGCTGCTTTGATGTGAATGCTGACAGATGTATGCATAAGTGAGAATGACGAGACAAAGGCAGGCAAATGTGGTGCTTACATGCAACTTTTTATGTAGTAATTCACAATAGAGATCTTCAAAGGTAGTTGTTTAATGTGAATGTAGGGGTTGTCATTAGGAGCACCGCTAATCAAATCAGAACCCAAGTTCTACATCTTGTTCTGGTTTCTATTAAAAAGGTGGAAAACAGGAGATGGTGTACAAATAATACTAATATGGGATGGTGGTGTCCCATGCTAACACAGAAGATGGGTAATAGTCATGATAATCTACCCATGGTTTTAAAAGGTTACAGTTTTATATCATCAGAATTTTCCATCATACTGCTCCAACACTTTAAAGTTTTTTTGTTGAAATGTCTGATAGGGTTTGTATGTATCACAGACTTAATAGCATTGTTTCTTAACACACTGTTCTGTGTGTTTTATATAATGCTAAAGTACCCACAAAATTGGTCTGTTAGTATTATTAGTGTGTTGTCCAGTAAAAACATCTGTATACCATAAACCAAGTTTTTAAGCATCTCTGCTTTTTGTAAAAAAAAAAATATATATATGTTTTTCCTCACCAGTAGAAAAAGTATTATGGCATGAAATCAGTTTTACATTTTGACATGGGAGGCATTTCAGAAATTTCTTCTGCTCATAGCCTCCATAGATCCTACTGGCTACGCTAAGAATCGTCCGTTATTAGAAAAGTGCTGTGATCTCCACAGAATGTGAAACTATTTCTATGTCTTTTTCCTGATTGGTGCAGTAAACAACTTTGTATTATCTGCTTAGAAGCTTGATTCTGCCAAACAAACAGGCCGTAGCTTAGCGTTCGTGTCCTGGTGCCTCATGAAGCTGTTTATATAGTGATAAACCTCATCTACAAAAGTGACCCTGCTTTGTCCTATCTCAGTTTTCTGAGCCCAATCATATTTTTAGGAAATGTGTTAAGAAAATTTTACTGAAATATGACAAGGATAAGCAAGCCTGTAAAGATGAAGTATTTTAAGAGAATCAGGAAAAATTAGGAATATAATCACTCAGCAGAGACATCCTGCCTTATCAGGGTTTTGATGAAGTAAGACTCTTCAACTATGAAAGTGAATGTTTTTTCTTTTCAGAACAAAGGGTTTTCTGTTTTGTACAATCTCAACTGGATCTATTTCTGTATTTAAGGGTTTACTACCTTAAAATAAATTAATAAATAATTAGAGCTGACTTAAATTTTGAAAGTAGATTTGAAAAGGTTTTTGCATGAAATCCAAAAACTCATCTGCATCTCAAAAACTTTAAATATACGGTAATTGTAATCTAAAGGTAGAATGTATGTAATGCAACTCTTTGGACAATATGAGCTATATTAAAATTGAGTATGCAGATCAAATTTATTAAAATCAGTTTTGATGAGTCTCCAGTGGCTCTTGTTGTACCAGACAAGTGCATTTAATTATAGCATTTCAGTTTTGAAAACCAATCAATCAATACACATTTCCATGTGTTTCTGTTTCTCTACATATCTTAACATGATAAAATGCATAATAAGTTGAATTATATCAGTCACAAGCATGTTCTTGTAAAAGATGTACTGAATGCTGCCAATGGAGCAGAAAAACGTCATCATCCTGACAGTCCTGCCATCACTTGAATTTCTGGGACTATTTTGTGTATCTAACTCCAAATCCTGTTATGCTTCTTTGAAAACTGGCAACTTCCAAAGAATACACCTACAATATACTTTTTTGCTTTTTCACAGTGGCCAATTTAGTAGGTTGCTATTCCTCTCACCCTGCTTGCAGAAGCTTTTAAGGCACACCTTTGAAAGTGTTGGAAGTCTATTATAGGCCTTTTAGTGGAGTGAATTCATGCTGAGTGTGTGAAAGTACTGAGGGAGAGAGCAGTACAGCCACACATGGAGCTCAGCCGCAGGTTTCATGGCTGTGCGTTGGTCAAGGGAAAATTACATAGGACTTTAGAGATTTGGATTTTATATAATAAAAAAACATACTCATCCCTAATCCATTGTATTACTTTTCTTGAAAACCAACCTGTTTGATTTCATTTTTAAAAGGAAATTTCCTTAGGGAAAACTCTTCACATAGGACAAAATATCAATCTCAATTTCCGCTCTAGCATGTTTATGAAAGAAATTAGAGGGAGAACAATGTTATACTGTATATAGTATAGGGAGTCAGAAGACAATGATGATGATCTTCTCAATATGCATATAATGAACTTTTTAAAATTTCACTTACTGAAAAAAAAATAATAGTTAAACACATGTAAGTAGGTTCCTTTGGGAACAAATTCAAACCAGCAATAAGTATTGATGTGAAATAATATATTTGCAAAATTCTTGGCCCAATAGTACAACACCAGAGGGCATGAGTGGGATCATGAGTGTCACAGGCAGTTAAAGACAAACATAGAGTAAAGGTCAAGATGCATTACACAACATTTTCATCACTTGCCAGAATCTAATAGAAGTCAATCTGAGAGTTTACACAAGGCTGAATGGTAGTAATGTGCAATCACCCAGAATTAGGCCATAGGAGTTTGATGTTTGAACCACTGACTACTAAGATGTCTGGTTGTTTTTTCCAGATTGAATTTTTATGTGTTTGTATTTTTGATGAACTGTGTGATGCTAGGAGAGCTCTTGTGGAGCCAGCTGCAAACTGCCCAACACGGTATCTGCAAATAAGTGCCTTGCTGCTTTTGCTATACAAACTTGCGTGAGTAGTGTAATGCAACAAAAGTGTTTTCATTGCAGGTTTGAGAAATACACTGATTTCGATACTCCCAAAAAACTAACTCATTGTAGTGCAAAATGTTTTCATCGAAAAAAATGTTTTTTTCTGAAATTTGCTTGTTTCCATTCAGCAAGTAATTCCACTTTGCCAGTTTAATAGTTAATAAATCTCAGGTGCTAGCAGGACATTCAAAAACAGGTCGCTATTAAACCCGGATGAATTGCTTATTAATAAAGATTAAAAACTACATTTTTGTTGCTGAGTTGCATGATTTGCGGTCAATGATATTTCTATTCAATACAGTTCTGCAGACCACAGCCCAAGCAAAGAATATTAATAGCTCATCGTATTTTCAAAAAATGTGTTCTTCATACCACCACTGCACTCTAGAAGATGTGACTGACAATACTTGTGGGAAGGTTAAATAGTGGTTCTGCCTCAGTCACTTGTGGAATAATTAGTAGTATCAGCGTTTATGTGTTACTAAGAGTAGAAAATTTAAGAAATTATCTGAAATTCAGCCTGGAATTGCACCGTCGTCCTGTACTCTTACAACTGTGTGCATCTCTGACAAACTGCTATCCTGAAAAAAGTTGTCACAGTAAAGAATTTGGCTCTAATGAGTTCCAATTTCTTTATTTCTTCAAAAGAGATCATCATGAAAGGGAAAAGTGTTTCATCTTTGACTCTGAAACAACATGTGAATGAATGGAGCTGTGCTAACTGTCATGGGGGTTTGGACCTTCTGATGAAATATCAAAAGTTTTTTGCTGCAGAGCCTTGTGGGCATGTAAAGACTGGACAAGGTGCCTGCTGCAGTTTGTTACAATGACTAAGTTATATGACAGAACTGCACTGCTTTGAGTTCAGCCTTTTTTTCAATCACTTGGCAAGGCAGCCACATTTAAAGATTAGAGTTTGAAAGGATTTTCCTTTAATTATATGTGGATGCATAATTACCAGAAGCTCCTTACTAAATACAAATATTTAACATGTTAAATTATTTGCCCATGTAATGTAAATTCATTTTGCTGTGTTTTCGAAATTAATTTGAACACAAGCAAGCTTGTTTGCTATTCTGGTATGTGTTTGCATTAGTTCTTTCCTAATTATTAAATGTTTTATATTGCTTTAAAAAAAAAAAATACTTTTACTTCTTTCTTTGATCTTTTTTCCTGGACAGCAAGTGTAAGACTGATATCTGGTTTTGATCTATCTTCTGTTTACTTGCAGAACGCAGACATCTAAATGTGATCTCCAGACTGAGCAATAAATCTGAGAGCATGCCTTGTTTTGGCATATGAACAGAATAAGGACACACACAGCTTTGCATGTGAACCTTAAGACTACACTAGAGGATTTGAGAGACTAATATAACTTTTTGGAGCCATGCTATGTTTTGTTTCCTTGAACCAAATTAATAACTTAAAAGGATGTCAGGAATTGTTTATTTTGAAATTGAAACAATATTGTGTAATCTGTAAAACAGACATGATAAGAAAAGGACAGGGTAAGAGATGCACAGTTAGGTTATTCGAGGGTTTGTTGTTTTTAGTATCGACCTTAACATCAGAGGTCCTAGCAGTGAAGTACTGACGAGGATATTAGGTGGTTGCAAAACGAGTACAGGTAGCTCCTACTGACACAGTTTACCAGAAATGGGTTTTTGTTGAAGGTAGGTTTTCCAGGTGAGCAGCATTGTGTGATCTGGACACCCTTTACCATGTAAGAGCCATTGTTGCAACAAAAGATGTTCATCTCTGGAACACAGACCCATCTCCTTCTTGAGGGGTATGAAGGTGGGACATTCCCGTTATGCCTATATTTGATTATAAATATTTGAGCAGATGAACAAGGAACCTTCAAGCATTTGGAAACTGTTCCCAAGGATGAACCACAATTCTCTTCCTGATATTTTGGCAGATATTTTTTATTTTTTTTGACTTTGCAAATAATCTTGGGCAAGAAAATAGTGTGTTCCCAGTGTGGCCTTTGCATACATCCATAGGCTTGCCTTCAATTGACTCAATTGTGTCAATTAAGCTATCAGGGGTTTCCAAAACCAAATGGTGAGATGGTGATTATTCTGAATGTAAACTTATGATTTTGAAGACACTTTCTTTCTCTCATTATAGTGGCATTTACGAAATAGAAATAATTCAGGTAATTCCAACTGACCTAAAACAAGAGAAGTTTGGTCTGATATAACTTTAGACAGTGAGATGTCCTTTTATTAGGTGTATGTTAGCTTTTACTTTCAACATATATTATTCAATGCCTTATGAAATTCTGAACTAAACTTATAATAAACCACTGATTCCACTTTAGAAATATCTATACTCTATATGAACAGCTGTTTTATTCTATTTTCCCTCTGATAGTCTAATCCTTTTTTTTTTATTATCTTTTTTTAGTACTCATCTTAATGCGTCATATTTCTAAATATTGTCTAGAAAATTGCAGAAATACAAACGACAATACCCAGACTAAAAAACACACTTTTGTGTAATTACTGAACTGGCATTTATGTAATGCCAGAGTACAAATTCACACCCGAAGTAGATTTTCTAATGGACATTTAGCATAGAAACTAGGATTTCTCTGTAAAGTGCTTTCACAGGACGTACTGTAGTTTGAGATGTACAGCTAAAAAGTCAATGAAAAACATAGAAACCAAAGTTCTGCCTTATTTGTGTCTTAATTGAAAGAACATCCAGTATTGGACATGCATAAATGATAGAAATAACAATGTTGCATGACATACAGTAAAATGGATAAGTAATTTGTGTGATGCAAGACTGTAGAGAGTTGTACTGCCTTATTTATCTGACAAGTGCATTAAGGGCATGTTATCTTCATATTTCATACTCGACTAATGCAATATTTCTTAGTTTTCTGTTTGCACTTATTTGAAAAATCTGGAACATGCTATTTATTTAAAGATGGTGGAATTTCTGAAAAAAAAATATAGCTGGAGAATATCCAGATGAGCAGAAGTAAAGTTAATTATCTCTCTTCAGAATGTTTTTTTTTTAAATCGGAACTATATATCATGTGAATAAATAAATCAAAATTTTCAAACAAACTTGTCTTAATACTATTATTTTTCCATATTAAACATTTAAAGTGTGTTTATTTCATCAGCATAGGAAAATGCATACGAGTATTTACTAATGTGGAGTAAATACGACATGTCTACTATATAACCGTCATGTCATATAGTAACTTCGTAATGGCTCATTTTAAATGCCCTTAAAGTTGTTTAGCAAAAATAATCCCTTTACATCAGTCTGATTTTTGTAGCTAAATGCAAGCAGAGGAAGAAACATCTTCTTTTTCTCCATTCAGCATGAGCTGTACGGATAGATAAATTGAATAATAAAACAATACATCAAAAAGTCTGAGATTTGAAAAAACATATTCTAGCATAATTAATCCTTTACAGTTCTCTGTCTTACAGTGTTGGGATACTCTTATTCTCACTTTTGTTGTGCTACAGAATGGTCTAGTTTGGCTATGAATAACTATATTTTATTACTGAGGGTAATTATTAATAAAACTAGTAAATTAGATCCAAATGACCAAGTCAGGACACCACTAATGTCAGAAAAATAATAGCCAAATAGTAAAGTCTATTATTTTCTGACTATCTGATGAGGCTTAGGTTTTAAAACATTAGATAACGGAAAATAATATTCAGCATGGGTAGTCTTTGAACAGCAAAATTAGTATCACTGTGAAAGCTGCATTTATTTAGTTTGAAATACCTTATTGATGAGGAGACAAGAGGAAAATGGCCAGGCTAGTTAGGCATGACAGAAAGTCTGTTATGTCAGATGACAGCTCTCCACAACTCTGCATGAACAGTATGTCAAAACTGTAAGCTAATAGGCTGCCAGAAATTGAACAGCTTACTGCGTCCTCCTTTAGATGCCCCAAAACAGAGATATTAAACAGATATTAAGCACAACAACAATAAAGTTGGACTCATCTGTAGACCCTGCACTCGTCCTTCTGAAATTATTATATTTTAACATTTTTAGCAGTTATATCTTAAAAAGCTATGAAGAATGTAACTATAATATCAGTGTCAGTGTTCTTTGATGTAAAACATGTTTACATGGGTCAACTTTATAATTCACCCACTGCATTCCATCTAATTATAGATGATCAATGGAAAATCCTTCCTAAATATTAAATGATTTAATTCAGCTTCTATCATTGTGTAAAATATGATCAATTAGGTAAGCAGCTGAAGAATACACCTTTGATGTGGGCAAGAGTTGAGATGTTGAAATCTTCTGTAATGTTTTAATCAATCAATCAATCAATCAATCAGGTTTACTTTTATAAGACATTTCAGCAGCAAGGCAGTTCAAGGTGCTTTATGTTGTGGATTTTATTTTAAATTAAATGTATAAATAAAAAAATTAAGTACTTTATCATAAATGTAAAATTATTAATTTTAAAGAATATGACAAGATTAATTTGTTATGAACTACAATTTATTTGTGCCTCACAGATTTACAAAAGTAGCTTAAAACATTTGTCACATTTCAACCCATTCTTGTAAAGGTTCAGTCAGTCCTTTTTCACAATTCCAAAACTTCTCTGGAAAAGTCAACCCTATAAAAAAGACGAGCTCCTTTGGCTAAGACAGGTTTGAACAGATCTGTTAAGATTTTTTCTCTTTATTTCATGAAGCTTTTTGTTTGAATTCTGCTAAAACACACATTAAATACGTGTGTTTTATGAAAATATATATTTTTATAGCCTGAAGATATAACAATGGTAATTTGCTTACTTATTGGAAATTTGCTGGATTGGAAAACATGACCTTATCATTGTGCTTTTTACAGGGAGCTGACAATGCCAGTGCTGTGTAACTGCATTATTTGCTGTATTTATTTGTGCTCCTTGTTACAAGGAAAATGGTCACACCTTGTCCTCATAGCCCCCTGGCCAATGTAGTTTAGTCTCTGAAAAATCCCCAATAACTCACTACGGGAATCGAGTTGCTCGCTTGAAGCTGTCTTAAAGCAGGTTCTCTATTTAAAAGGAGGAGGAAACTGTTGGTGGTTTTATAGCTCAGGATCAGAGCTTAAATCTCAAAGATCTGTTGTGACTTTTCCACCTATTAGCTCCCTTTCTTAACACCCAAATTAGGTTATATTCAGCCAAGGAACAACAAATTGATTTCAGCTAAACTGATATTTACATTTTCTTTAGTGAAGATAATTCCTGATTATCTTCATTGCTGATTTAGCTTCCAAAAACATGTAAACTTTATAGACTTTTGCTGAAAATCTGTGATTTAATGTGGAAAATTTCCAGACAAGTTTCACTGGCCTATTGGAGGATGTAGTGAATTAACTTAGAAACAAAACACACTAACATTACATATTTATTCCACCCTCATCCTTTTCCTGAATTCACACTGTGCATCATGCCAGCTATGCCAAGCTCCTTCTTTTGTATTTCACGTTCCCTCTATGCCTACAGGAACTGCTTTGCTGACTCACAGGATGTGGGGGGAGCCTTCCTCACCTGTATCAGTGTGTTCGTAATTCTAAGGCGGTTTTTAAAGTTTCTGAACTATAGCAGACATAGAGAGTTTAACTAGTTAGGTACAATTTCTTCCAAAATTATCTGATAATTACAACAAATGATTTTGAGAAATGTCTTGAAAGCTGAACAGGGCTTCATGTGTTACAAAAAAGACAAACAATGTGCAGCATTTCTTCACCTGTTTACCAAAAAAAATTTAAACAACATGAAGAGTGGAATATAATTATATAAAACTATATGTAATCAAAGCATCTTGTCATGACATTTAGTCAGGTAAATATGTATGACCAAGCTCTTAGTTAGATACGGTTGAAATTTCAACTGTTTCATTAGTCTGACCTCAATTTAGATCCACTTTCATTCATAAAACACAATATGTTAGACTAATAAAAACATGAATATGAATTTAATGAGGAAGTGGTTAAAGGAAATAGGCTACTGATGATGCAGGCCTTTTTCGAATAGAACCTACAGAATACACCAGATTTATTAAAAAGAAACCTTCAATGATGAAAAAAGAAACTTAACTGAAAAAAAAAAGTTTTGTATGACAAAATTGTATTTAAATAAAGCATTGTGCTTCACTTTTAAAACATTTTACTCTAATACCCTTCTTATGTGAATTCAAATGTTTTTTGTTTATTTTTCCAGAAATCTTTGCTGAAGGTAATGGCTTTTAGATTTTTGCCTTTCATTATTGATACTTTTACCCTTCATATTCACAAAGAAAAAATAAAATGTACATAGACATGAAGCTATCAATTTAGCAAAAAAAAAAAAAAAAAAAGCTAGTTATAATACATTTAGGAAACGACTCTGGCCTGAATGTTGTGTAAACCACTAATCTTACCTTGTAGAATAATGGCAGTGATAAATTTGTGCCTCAAAATATTCCTGCTGTGGGCCTGAAAAGATTACATAATACATCTTGTAGTATTTTTTGCACAGCTGCACATTCAGATAATTAAAATGAAAAAAAGAGACTTTGTCCACAATGAGTAAATGCATTCTGACAACACTTAACTGAAGTGCTGCGATGCAAAAGTTCACATCCCACGGACTGCTCAGCTCCACCTACATAAGTTGTCATCAGGATTTGTGTGTACTTATGTGTCTTTAGAACTAGACAGTCTTTTCCCCATCATACACATTATTGCTACATAGCATTAAAGTAAATAATAATAATAAAAGAACTTAATTATGTGGTATAGGCCTGGTAAAAAACAATCCCTGGTTTTACTTTCCTAATAAAACATATTAAAGTTAGTGCTTAAAGCATACAAAAAAATAATAATTTTATGGAAATTAATTATTTCCATAAAATCATGGGGGAATAAATATAGAAATTTTGAAATAAAATTCACTTGTGTGGAAGAAGTGATATTATTTTAAAATCCTACTCTATGTCAAAATAGAATAATGAAGAGGGGGAGGGATAAAGATGGAAGGATGAAGAAAAGCTTTTCAAAGTGGTTGAAAGACAATAGCTAAGTAATGCTAAGTATCAACAGGAGGGAGGTTAGTTTAAGCTAGCCTAAAATGACAGGTGGCTGCTGTCTTGTTAGGGTTGACTGTTAATTGTTGTGTGCCGTATTGAACCGATACCGGGCGCAATTTGTTCAGTATACATGTCTGATAGACATACCTGTCACACAGATCTCAACAATAATGACCAAAACAAAACACAGGAAATATTAAGGTCAGCTACATTGTCGTGGCAGTGGCTAAATAGGACCCCAAATAGAACCATGTTGTCATGGTTGCCTAGAAACGGACACTACGCAGCCGCGGTGAGCTGCTATCAACCCGTGTCTTTTTAAAATGCCCATCGATTCTCCACCGTCCTTAGAAGCAAAACCTCTGGCAAAAATACAAACGTAAGTGGGAAGAAACTACACAGACTTTGCTGTTGTAGAGATGTTTTTGTACTTTTTCTGCTAACACTAAGGAATGTCCCAAGAGGACCATAAGGAACATCTCTGTTTTTCTTTACACTTCCACCAAAAAAAATAATAATTTTACCAGTTGCAATAATCAAAGAAAAAGCTTCAATACGTTCAAAGTGAGAGGCTTTTACTTTTACAAGTAAACATTTATAAATTTTTCAGATGACAAATTCCAAGTTTCAAATTTTGGATCTTTGTGAGATCTTTGTGAGAGTTTGAAACAACTCCACTCATAAGTCGCTGGCTGCCATCAAGCATAATGGCAGCTTCAGAGTCTCATTTCTCTTGGTTTCTGTCGATGTTGAACATTTGATTTTCAATTTAAAGCATCTTTACAAGATTTACTGCAGCAGAACTGAATAGTAATTTAAACTGAATAGCAGCTGATTAATGAGAAATCTATTGGACTTTTACCAATAAAACATTGGAAATGAAAACTAATTTCTTTCAGAAGCCATCGTTAAGTGGATGAAAGCTCATCAACTTTGCAACATATTGCAGCATATTGTACTTTTCAATGAAAAATGCTACCGATCAAATGAACAAGAGTGGAAGAAATGAATGCAGGCTATTGTTACACTTGTGGGCACCATTATTGCACCTTCCTTTGTATGCAAGTTCATTTATAAAAATTATATGCTATTCTTACAGTTTAACATTACGGGAATAAATATGTTACACAAGATCACATGTTAACATAAATCATTGTCAGACCTTCACATGTTGATCATGATTATTATTTCAGATTTCTTTTTTTTTCCAAAGAAAATGGGACTTGCAATACTTTATACTGGCACACTTTTAGAAGATCTGTCAAGATACAAAAAAAAAAGGTTTTTCTTAAAGTAGCATAAGTTATATGTTAATATGCAGACTTGAAATGTTGCATCCTTGTGACGTGTCAGACTGCCAGATGTTGGCTGAAAATGTTTATTAGGCTAATTATATTAGTAACAAATACATCTATATGAAGAAATATCTTAAGCTTTGTGTCAGTCCCACAACTACTTATTGGCGTGTACAGAAAACCAAGAAGTATTTTTTATTTATTTTTTGTTATTGTTTTGAAACAAAGGTGACATTAGTTTGTGCTGTACTACTTGACATGAGCTAATTAATTCTGATTTGATTTAAAATGAAGGGCAAAATAAAGTTCCCTCGTTTGTATGACTGTATACCAGTGAGTCATCATAAGTCCCTTTGATTAGAAATATAGTTCTTCTATATTTAGTTTGAGGAGTTTGCCAGAGGGGTTTTCATACTGTTTACTGTGTTGTAGTCAAATATCAACTGCTCTGCAGTGACTAAGAAATTGTATTTTCCTTTAAGTGCCACTGACTGCTGAGCTGGCAGATAAACAGAAGGAAGACCATAAAGCATGACCTTGTCATAAACTGTATTGAGTGCATAAAAAGTTTCATTTTCATTTACATATAAGTAACTAAGCAGTAAAAACAAGTCATCAACTTGTGTCAAGTCACTTCTATTTACATACTCAAATAGCACACATTTTCCCAAGAGCTATTCAATTCTCAAGTGCTTCAACTTTTGATTTTCTAAATAAAATCTTTTAATTAAATTTGTAAGAGAACACTTGACGCACTCCTGAAAAACTTCAATGAAACAATCAGCATCAGTATTGGCCAATATAAGGCATTCTTTAACATATTGGTTTTGGTTTTATAAGTAAGACTGGGCTGAAGTAAACAACTGATATCTTTTCCATCTTGTTACCATTTGTTTATGTTGTTCAGGAAGGGAAAAAAGGCTGGGCATGTGGTATTTTGTTCAGTCATGTGATAGTGATCCAGACAGCGTATAAAGTGGAGGGATTTATATATATGTATATGTCTGACATTGGTAAATACAGCCATAACAATAATGTAATAACTCACTTTTTAAGTAAACCTGGAAAAAAATTACGCAACTATAATTTGTGTCCATGTGACCTTTGAAGTCTTTGGCACCTTTGTAACACACAGAAATGCATATGGCAACTATGTGCATGGTATACACTACCACCTATTTGTTGCAACCGGTATAGTATGAAACATTTTCTGCTTTGTTCGTAAAGCATCTTGTAGATATCAGCTGCAATGCGGCCCGCACTCTGTTCTGTCTAGGGATGGATAAAAAACACCCATTTGACACCAGCTCGGGACAGGGAGTATGTCACATAAATGAAAGGTTGTCCATTTAAGTATGCCTATTGGTCCCCTAAAAAACTATGAAAACCCAGGCATTTTCATCAATCAAAGAAAGTCCTCAGGATGCCTTGGACAGAACGTGAAAAGTGAGATATGTCTGGGGAAAGGAGGATGTTTGGCCACCTTAATCTACATATGCCTACCTTGCAAGGATCACATTTTTGTTTGAATTATAGACATTTTGTCAAACTCAGCTTCAAGCAAAGACAAGGTCTTGCAGTTTCTGTCTAGAAGCATATGAAAAATATGAAAGTTGACCATAGTTTGACTTTCGAAAAGTATTTTACCAACAGACTGATTTTCAAAAAGCTGAAAACTTCTTCGCAGTGCTCAGCAATAGTATTTATAAACCTTCAAATTTTGAAACATTGCAGCTGTAACTGTGTTTTACTGGGATTTAATGTAATACAGCAAGACGGAGTAGATGCTTTAAGATCCAGATTTTTACTTGTAAAAGTGTTGGAGGACGATGCATCATTTTCATTCTATTTGTATTTCTCCCCAAATATATTCAACAAAAATATGTGTTCTGCAACAGCTGTAATTACAGATATTCATGCTCAGTTAAAATGAAGACACGAGTCAGTAAAAAAAATAAAAATAACATTTCTTATTGTAAGTAAGGCTATAAAACAAGTGTTACTTATTTTTGAGTCAAATATGCCTGTGAATAATTACATAATTACCTGTGTCCCTAAAATCTAACTACAGTTTTGCAGCAATGTGGAGAATGGAAGGCATAGTGCTAACTAATACTATAGTGATAAAAAAAAAAAATTCTTTCAACAACTGTATTTAAATCCAATATCCAAGACCTGATATATTTGACAATAGTATAAAATATTTTATACTTTAATTTCTCAAATAAAGAAATCAGGAGTCATTATTTACCATATGTTTACTCTTTGCTCACTTTTGTAGACTCTCTCTAAACCAACTCAATCTGCCATACTTAAAAATGAAAAATAGTATTCTAAAACAGACTTATTGTTGGCCTCCTACCAAGTTCCAATGCCTTTTAGGGTTAAAATACAATTAGTAGTCAGTTAAATTTAAATGGGATTTTTTTGCAAAGCAGAAAAAAAGCAACATTTTTCTACACTCTGTTGCTGAATAGAATATGTATTATAACCCAATTCCCCTACCTTCTTTATTATGCAACATAAATCAGTGTTGGAAAACATATGGTGCATTATTAATTTGTTTGCATTCAGGTGATAATGCAGCCCTTATTATGTCTACATGAACAAATGTACCTCATATATTATCCTCACTGTTTTTCTCTTTACGCATTAAGAGAAAATGTATTAGGAGCCCTGGTTAGGATACAATCCATTAAGAGAAGACCAATAAATAGGAAAAAACTGTCGGAAGTGAATTTTCAGCGTCATGATGACATAAAGCTACAGAGGGTAATTTAAGATTTAAAAATTATTTAAAATAGCATTCACATGGGTACAAAACATTCTCGTCATCCAAGAGCATTTTGACAAAGACGTTCTTCTAACATGTAGAAGAAGGTTGAAGTGTAACTTACATATTTCTACACAATTTTTAAAAAACAATTTACATTTTCAAAACACTAGTGGTTTATAGCAGAACAGCAGAAAACCCCCCCCAAAGCAATGCAACAACATTTCTGCATTTCTACTGTACCAAAGCACTGCTCTGTATCCTATTTTTTCCATGCTTATTTTGTATACGTTTTGTTTAAACTATTTATTTTATGTGAAAGTTTTTTACTGCTTTTTATATTATTTGTGGGCTTTTGAACTAGATGATTTTTCAATTAATTAGTGTTTGAATCTAGTCTTGTGAGTGTTAAATGTATGGTTAGTGAAATAGTTCAAAATTGCTCCTCAGTAACTATTTCTCCAATTATGGCACTGAATGGTAAAATGGTTAGTACTTGAAATCTTTGTAAATATTTACTCTCTAGGCATTTCACATATTGGCTGCAGGTTTAGACAGCATCAATATGTGCTGTCTAAGACACATATTGGTGCGTTAGACAGCATATTGCTGTTCTTCACAGAACTCTGTGAAGAAATGTAATGTATTTGTACTTTTAGTTTAGTTAAAAATCACAATTTTATTCTATACACATAGGTGAGTAAATACAGAATTTAGTGTAATTCAATAAAAAAAATAGTGATTACAAATGGAAATTAGATTGATTAAATTGATGGTAAAATAAGAATAAAAAACTACGTATCTTTTTACTTTTCCTTTTATCTTGTTTTGCTGTCCTGTATTATATCCCCTATGGGCAAAAAGCCATAACTCACATATCAAAATTGACCACTCAATGAGGGCAAAGAGTGAAAGGATTATATACCTTTTGAAAACTACTTCCAGGTCAAATTATTATTTTTTGTAGAATGTATTTTGAAACTGAGGTTATTATAGAAGACATGGATGCCAAAATTCTATTTTTTAACAAATCATTTTATACCATGAGGACAGATTTTTTTCAGACAATCTGCAGTTGTAGATTATAGAAGTTTTTGAACTTCGGTTATATTGAACAGTATTTATTAATGGTCTTAGTTACTGAAGCCAAGGTGCTATGAAAAAAGCATTTAATCTCTTCTTGTCCTCTAGGTATTGTTATTTTTTATTTTTTACCTTTTGTTTATTATAACATTTTTGTTAAAACACAGCAATCAAAAACAAACTGGCCCTTTGTGAAAAAGCAATTGCTCCAAATAGATCTAATAACCCTTGGCGTCAACAACTGCCATCAAACATTCATGACATCTGGCAACGTTTACTACACTGCATTGGCCAAATGTTTGGTCCATGTTTCTTTGTAGGACAGTTTTAATTCTGCCCTACTGTAAGCTTTTCAAACATGAACAGATTTGTTAAGGTCATGCCACAGCATCTCAAATGGATTTAAACCATTCAGAAAAGACTTGTGTGCTTTCGATTATTTTCTGGCTGCATAACCCAAGGGCACGTAAATCTCTTAATAAACTGATGGCGAGAGATTCTCCACATGATTTTCTCATACTGAGCAGGATACACTGTTCCCTCAACAGTGGCAAGCCACCCAGGCCCCGAAGCAAAAAAACTGCTCAAGACCATCAAGCTACAACCAACATGTCTGACTTTCAACATGTTCTTTTTTTTTATTTATTTCATGACTAGACTGTCAAAATAAAATAAAAAAATCTGTCAAAGACAAAAAAGTAAATTTTTTGATGCACAAATTTTTAAGGACATGTTGAAATAATTTCTGACAATGCCCAAAGGGACTAATAACCTTTTGCCTGATCTATAATTACTAAGCTGTTTTCTGAATCAATAATCCAATAGCAAAATATTACCTAATTTTTATTATATTATTATGATAGAAAACTTTAGAGTGCTTCAAATGCAGCATTAGTTATTTTATAATGTACAACCAAGTAGTTTACTTGACAAATTAATTTAGCACTTAGTAATGTTCTTTTCCATCTTTGTTTTTTTTTTTTTCTGTCATCTGGCAGGTTGGGGTATGTCATATGCAAATGCAATTACATTTTGCATCAGTAGATCATAAGAACCACAAACCATATTTTCTTCTGCTAAATTTAACCGTCCTTGACTGCTTTCTCTTCTGTAGTCTTGCTGTGTTTTGTAAGTATTACACCATCCCATTCCTGAACAAACTCAACTATTTCATAACATTGCAACTGTGTTGAATATATTCCTTCCCATAATGACTGATATTGCTAACCAGCAAGTTTCTCTTTAAACTTGCTGGTTGTCTGCTCTTTCAGATTTTTAAATTGAAGAAGTACATAGGAAACTGGTTTTGTATAACTGACCTAAATGTCTGAGCAATCATTATTTCCTTCTTGTACTTGTCTTAAATATATGTAGGCAATTAAAGTGGTCTCAAATTCTCTCTTTATTCAGCTTTCTGTGTAACACACCATTACAGGTGCACTGAGATCTGTTTTACGGGCATGAGCCTAGTTGCCAATGAAAAATAACCGCTCTTGTTTGTGGCCATTGGGTATCAAAAGCTTTTTTCTGGGTCTGCTGTTTTTTAGGACACAAGATTAATTAGTTTGCCAATTTTCCTTTCCAGCCTTTTGGGAAAATGCTACACAAATGGGATCCTTTCTTTTCCTCTGTTTTACTGTAAAACTGTTGTTGATAAAAAAATTGTCTGAAACTAGTTCACGTTGTTACCTTTTTGGATATATTTGTAAGCATCCTAACTGTCATAGATGCAATACACCCATGGCACCTATTGCTGCTTACAGAATTTCCAAGTGAACCATAAAACATATGGAGGTAGTAAAAGCCCAATAGTCATTTATGGCTAATGTCAGCAAAAAAACAAACAAACAAACAAAAAAAAACAATAAAAGAAAAATAACTCTTACAAATAACACAGACCAGATATTAAAACTAGATCTGCAAAAGATTCAATGTCTTCTGCAAAAGATTCAATGTCTTCCTGTCAATCAAAAATACCAGATGTTCCAATATGTTTCCACATTAAACAGAAATTGTATTTCTTTTTCAATATTTATTGTGACTCAAATTAATGCCAAGTGATGCAAATCTAATCACACCATAGTGTCACAATAAAAATTTCTTTTGAATTGAATTTTACAGGAGGTGAGTTAGATTGTGGACATATTGGCCTGTGAGGAACCACTAAAAATATTTTATTTGCCATTACCAGGTGTTCAATGGTTTAAGTTTGAAATAAAATGAATCAATAACTGAAGTTAGCTTTAGCAAACAAGTGAGAATAGCTCAATATAACCACATAAAAATATATTTAAAATGAAATATATTTTTGTACATAAACACAAAACTGCAATACAATGTTTTTTAAAAAGTAGTTACCCGGTGAAAGTCATTGTTAGCCCGCCCTCTAGCCTGTGAAAGTTCGCCTCCAGCTGGTAAGTATTAACTGTACATTAAAAATGTACAGTACAGCAGTAAATTTCAGCACGTGATCCAGCGGTCCAATCATGTCCCATTCAGCATTTTGGGAGACCAGAAACAATCCATTTTGAAACTGGGTTCCAGAGAGGAAAAATGTGAAACACTGCTATTCAGAATCAAAGCTGCATCTTAAGTTATGATGTCATTCCCGAATTAAAACATACCAAGTGTGTTGTTTTGATTAATTCATGCATGTCTACAAGATAACTATTTTTCATGGAACAATAATGAAAAGGAAAATAATTTGTGAAAGAAATTACTTTCTTTCATGAAAGAAAATAATTTGTCCAAAAACACACCTATGAAAGGACCACACAGAATCTTTTGCCCTTTTTGCAAAAGAAACACAATCCCCACTGGGAAACATGATTGCAGAATTATGCTGTGCTGCAGGAATAATTACAGACTCCAAAATATTTACGGTGCAGGTGGAGCTCCACCTTCCAACAGGAGGCAACATGCAACAAGATTTATACTGAAATAGTTCAGATCCAAGCATACACTTTCATTGCCCATAATTCTTTGCTTTTTTTCCAAAGAATTGGAAATAAGTAATAATTAATCAAATAAGTAATCAGAATTCGTCAGTACAGTAATTGTTGGTCTATCACCTAAAATCAAAATAAATATAATTATAATATAAATATTCAAGTAGTATGAATATTTCACCACAATATACACAAAAACAACAATTTAAAAGATACCTACTTGCTTTAGGAGCTTCTTATTTTCCTTGGGAGGGGGGGGGATCATGATTATTGTAATTGTGGGTTACTTGTACTGAGGATACCCTCTTACCAATAAGTAAAAACTTGTGATAATGGATAGAAAAAGTAGTCCATCTCCACTTAACAGTTATCATATTAGTCAAGAAAAGCCTTCTTTATTGCACTGAAAATTCAACTCGTTTATTTTTTATACTTTATGAAAGAACTGTGTTCTGAAACATGTTTAAAAAATTTTGGCTATTCTCTTGGTCCTCCATAAAAGTATATTATTGCCGAAGAGAGTGGAGTGTGTTTGGCTAAGGTCACTCTGAAAGTGGACCATGATTGGTGAGTGATTATTTGCAGTCAGTCATCGTTGTGACATGAAAATCCATAGGGAAGAAGAGTTGCTTCTCGCTGGCTGATGTGGACCACCAATCGATGGCCAAGGAAATTGGTCGTTGGCGCAGAGGGTGAAGAACGGGGGCGGGGTGGAGGTGTTTGGTAAGCGAATTTTCGAAGGATTATTTATGATTATACATTTATTTGTGCTGACACAAGAGCAGTTAGATCTTGAATTCAGTTTTTTTGTACGTACCAAGTATTTCTTTTTTTTTTTTTTTTTTACGCCAAATAGGAGTCTTATAAAAATATGTTCTGTCAAATGTCCACTCTGACTGCATAGAAGAGTTCAAATGTAAGAATTTACTAATCTACATTTCTGTCTTGTTTTAGCTTGTCTGCAAGCTAAAATGTGAGGTGCGCTATTTTCTTTTTTTCTCAAATATAACTTCCTTTGCTCTCTTTTACACCTTGCTCTCTCACTTTTGCTGGCTTCACTGGTCTAATTTCCTTTTCTCATTTGATCTCTCCTTTACTTTGTTTTTTCTCTCTCCTTTCTCAGCACCACAGAGAGTTGGAGATGAGCTTATCACTTTCTGCTTCACAGGTCCAAGCTGTCATGCTGGCTCTGTCTAAGCTTTTGTGCGTGTGCATGTGTGTGTATGTATGTGGGTATGCATGTTGATATGTATGTAAGTGTATATAGGTGTATACAGTATGTAATATTACATACTGTATATAAATATATATAGTATGTACGTGTGTGTATGTAAGCTAAGCTTTTCAGCTTAGAATATAGTACATTCTTTTGTTCCCCTTTCAGTGCTCATCACTAAAAAATTACACACAAACATCTAAATGTTTCATAGCTTTACTGGTGTGAAATGTTGGCGACCTACCAGAGTGCTCTCCACCTCCTGCTCAATTTGCACTTGGCTATACTCCAACCTTCTGCGACCCTGAAAAGAATAAGCAGTTTAGATAATGCATAGATTTGTTCGTGGATGCAATCTAACTGTTTAGTGCAAATCACGGCTTAAACTGGAAACAAAATCATAACATATTTAATACAGTTATATAACTCTTAAATATGCAATTTGTCCATCTTGAAGAACAGTATTGAAAATAAAAATTTTTTAATCAATTAGAACTTGTGATAATAATTCACCTATTCCATATTAAAAATTCTAAATAAATTAATAAAAACTTGCCTGTCAAATATGCTGGCCTCTGTTTTTGCTAGAATACAAATTACATCATCCACTGAATCTGACTGTGCTGTTTTTAATAACTGCACAATATTTTTTTCTTATGCTGTAAATTTACTCTTAATGTGCAATCTGTTATTTTTACTTGAGTTGTTGGTATTTTCATCTTTGTGTGAATGTAGGTGCTTCAAATTGCTTGGTAGTTTGTTCCTGGTACAACAAAATATCCCCACTGAGGGACAATAAAACAATAAAAAAGTTTATACTGAAGTTTATGACAAAATGTTAAATTCCTGGGATATTACGACCTTAACTAGGTATATTACGGTACATTTAATGGACAATGCATTCAGATTCGCCAGGACAAAGAATTCTAGGTGTATATATCTACTATTTATTTCTGGTTTCTGGAATCAGGTTCTAGATCAGGGGTGTCAAACTCATTTTGGTTTAGGGGCCACATACAGCTTAATCTGATCTCGAGGGGGCCACACTAGTAAACTCATTGCTAGATTAAATAGAACTAATAAAAGTGGACTTGTTTATTTTTAAATTAAACAAATTTCACTTTTACAAAATATATTATGAATAACCTGAGTTTTTTTTTTTTTTTAAAAGTGTGCAATTTCAACAATACTTTTACTCAGTTAAACATTTATTTAAGTGCATTATGCATAATAACTGATCACAGTGATTGAACAATGTTTCAAAAACATTTATTCACAGTTTTTGGAACTTAAAAACACTGTCCTGCATGACAAAACACATCAAACAG
>CAEGAG010264217.1:0-20478 GCA_903067065.1 Brachyrhaphis terrabensis | reverse complement strand
AATGGAGTTAAAAGACTCGCGGGTTTGGGGTTGGGGTTGGGTGTGGGGTGGGGGTGGGGGTGGGTGTGGGGGGGGGGGGGGGGGGGGGTGAGGGATACATGCTTGGTGTGCTGAGTGTGGACGTCTCTACCTCCATAATATCTACTTGTAGTAAAGTTTTTTATTGCGCCTGCTTTTACATTTGCAGTGTCTTGCAGAAAGGCCAACACAAAGTAGTGTGTGCAAATGTGAAACTGAAGCAAAATTATGCATAACTTTCCACATTTTTATAAATTAGTAACTGAAGGTTTGGCATTCGTTTGAAGTATTTTATGCCTGCATGTTCTTTGACATCCCCAAATGAAATACATTACAATCAACCGCCTTCAGAAGTCGCTAAAGTCATAAATAAAATGTGAATAAGTTAAAGAGATATGAACCACCTTTAAAGACATTGTAATTTTTTGTGTTCTGGACAAAATAAATCTTAAAAGAACTTTTGCATATTTCTGGGTTTCTATTTATCTCTTTAAAAGTGAAGCAGGATGTCAAAACCATTTGTTTGGGGTTCACTGTTAAATCTCATCATCATTAGTGTTGATTTTCAGAAAAGCCGACTATGTTAGCTTTTCGCTTCGTCTACTATTTTACTTCTCTGCCATGTAGTCCCTTATGTTTTGGCTTCTTCTTTTTTTTTTTTATCAAAACAAGGCAAGAATTTTGTTTAGTCGCCGAAGGCAAAATAAGTTAATTTAGTAAACATGTCACAGTGAGCATATAGCTGTTTACTTTGTTTAGGACTAACCTGTACAACTTTAGAGTCAGCAAACTTGAGCAAAACTTCAAAAAGTGAAACAAAAAAACTAAATTTACACACCAAACTTTCATTCTTATTTTTATTTATTGATTTATTTTTATTTTTCAATTGTGCTCTGATTTTATATGCATGCAGATGAGGGGCAGGTTGGATGCAAACCATCCACTAATGACCAGTGAAAGAAGTTATTAGAGTTTGTAAAAATGTAGAATTTTGAGGCTGGCTAGCATTTAGCTTCAAAGTTCAGGATTCATTGTATTTATATCTCGTCTGAGATGAACCCGGCCTGTAAGTTTCCATGTACTAAAAAAGATCCATCGAAATGTTGTTGGGAGGTTTAAACTTTAAAGCATCACTTATCTCGTCTTCTAAGTCTCACTCGTCCGCGTACGTTGGAGAGTTTATTTTCTCTTCGCTCTGCTCCGATTAGTGCTAAACAATGTGTTAACAGGAGACTCCCGCTTTGTTGTGAGCGCATTAATTATGAAACTTTAACCACAACCAGAGGAGTAGCTGCACCGGGTCGCCTACTGCTCAGAAAACTGGTGATGTCAGCATGAAAAATGTAGCCAACAAATAACGTTTATGACACCGGAGTTACAGATGGGCTTCGATCTTTGACTTTTGTTGGATGGCAAATTGTGATTATTGCATTTTAAAGTTGATTATTTTTCTTATTTTGAACATCAGTAATAAAATTATCATTGATTATCATTATTGATTAAGAAAAATAAATAAAATATGTTCTCTGAAAAGTTCGTCACTGTTTGAATGTCTGTTTGGACAGAAATGTGAGACATCAGCTGAATTAAACTTATTTTTATATCTACAATAAGTTACTTGACAGTCACATAAAGTTTCTGTTGTCCCAAAACTAAATTTGTATGTATTTTAAATCTTCTAAACAAAATTGTGAAAAAAAAGCGTCAACCCTGAATTAAAAACTTGTTCTTCGCATAAATAGTGTAATGATATATGTGACACTTGTGTAAGAATGCACCTGAGTATGTGAGCATGCACAGATGTAAACGCTGGGAGTCGTTTCGCGCAGCATGTCTGAGTGAAATCTATCTTCTTTGCTCTGCTGCTTCTTCACGGAAAGCTGTCATCCACTTCTTTGATGCCGACTGATGATGGAGCGAGCTGCTCCCCGAAGCCCTACTCAGTGTCACTCCATGTGACTTGGGTTTCACCCTTGTTAAGTTGCTCTCATTCACCGCGCTGCACTTGTCTCTGCTGGTTAAGCACACGACTTCCTCACGCTATCTGCCTCTGTTTGTGAGACATTCGGACGCGCATGGTGAAAATGAAAACGGATGGATTTTATTTATTTGAATCGAACGTAAAAACTGCAACTGTGATTGTTTATTGTTCAGTAAAAGAAATACAAGGTGTGCTGTGAAGACCTGTTAGCTGAAATGGCTAACATAAACCTTAGAGGGGAGGGACGGGCCAAGGAGGACTGAGGGATTTAATTGGATCAGCCCAATGTCGGTCAATAAAATCAACCAATGGGCTGTCACGGTCGATAAAAATTCGATTTAATATAATTTTTTTGTTAAATTATCACAGCGCCAGATATGGACATTATGTACATCAGTCCTCCCCTGGACAGAAGTTCAAACTGAATGCAGCTTTTTTTTTTTTTTTTTCTTCTGTTCAAATTGTCAACCCGCCACGGTGGCGGGTGCGTTGCTCCAATTTACACACCACTTCATACTTTTACCCGCATTTGGCCAGTGACGGGTGCTATTGAACAGAAATCAACTGTTTACACTTTAGGATGTTAGGTTTATTGTCGTTTTCTCAACAAAGCAATGTCAATTTATTGCTATATGAAAATATGAACCTAATCAAGCTAGTCAGCTGATTTCTGGGCAAACACAAGACCTGGAAGATGTTGCACAAATCTCCCCAGAGGAGCCTGAAGAAGTTATCAAAGTCTAGGGTAGCAATATATATATATATATATATCTATATATATGTTTATATATAGATATATATCAGAAATCCTCCCATATTTATGATTCACCATATTCATTTATTTATTGTGTTGTAAGTCTTAATTGAAGAATATAACATGATTCTGTGGGGGAATCAACATTTTTCCAGAGGTGGCTATGGCCCCCTCTTGCCCCCCTTGGGGGTGGCCCTGCAAAATCCAAAAGTTAACTTCATGCTGGATAAATTTATACAGATACACATGTTTCCTTTGCATCATAGATTGTTAGAACAATGTTTTATTTTTATTTTTTTTATGTAAGCAGAACTTTATGTTATTTTTGGAATTCAGCAGGTTTCATTACAATTGTTCCAGAGCAGAAAAAAAATATGTTGCTGCAATTACATGCAAGACGACTCAGACGCAGACATGGAGCAGTCAGATTCACGCAAACAACAAGTCAATAAATCCCAATGCACAAGAATATCGACGTTTGGCATGCTCATGCAATCATCTGTCATTCTGAGGTAATCACACATCTCCATTTTGGACTTTTATTATTTGTATATATAAACCTCAATTTAAAATATGAGAAATGGGAGGATTTCTGATTTTATTATCTTGAGGGGGGGGTAATAAAGGAGGCAGAGCCCTGCTGTTTACATGAGATAAACTCTAATCAGCCAGTGTTTGATGTTGTGCGCACATATCATTATCATGCATATGTGTGTCTATGAGTTCAGTCGTTAAATATTCATCAGAGAGCGTCATTGTTTTTGGAGGGCTACATACGGGGTAATTAGAGCAATAGTTTATGTCCACACAAACAACTGCCTCCCGGAGCCGAGGGACTCGGCTTTAATGTCAAACAGACAGGGCCATTGTGTCTGCATGTCTTTCTGCACGCTTGTCAGTTAGCCTCAGACAAATGTACATGTTGTATGTGCACGCATATGTGTGTTTGTAATGTGAAACAGGCAAAGTCAGAGGAAGCGTTTGCGTGTGTGTGTGTCGTGCTCTGTGTGTGTGTTTGTCCATGTTAAATGTGAAACAGACACTGGCGATGCCGTAGTGGCACAGAGAGAAAGGCATGACCATCCAAACGGCACCTTGGGGAGGAAGAATCCATCCACAGCCACCAGAGACTGAGTGTGTGTGTGTGCGCGCTGTGTGTGTGTACACAACTGAGTTACTTTTGTGTTTTTTACCACCTGAATTCTCCAAGAAGAAACATATGAATCGGATTTATTAAAAATTATGGCAATATTAGAATAAATAAAAAGCAGCATTTAGATTTGTTTTTGATTGTTTTTTTTAATTGATAATAAGAGCATCGTAAATTTATTGTCAGAAATCTATTGTGAAGAGTAACTTCACTTTAATATTCTGCTTAGCTGGACATTAGAGTTTTGTGTGTCATTTCTAATTTTATTAAAGTAAAATTTTTCCTGATGAATTTTATGAGGTCTTTCTGTGGTGACTATTCATATTTGCAGCAGAGGTGATGTCACACTGTGTGCATGAAAGAGGAAATTACTTTGAGTTATGTCGAAAGTACAACAAATGTATGTTACATACATGAATGTATATTAATTCATCAATGACATAAAAAGCTGCTTTAATTTGCACATTTACGTTATACAATAATTAGAAATATTTTGAAATTTTTTATGTGAACATCTAGACACGTTTAAATCTTTGCATATTTCAATGAGAAATACATATTCATGTGGTTCTGACAGTTTTTTTGGATCATTAGTTTGCTTCTCATTTTGTTCCATATAAGTGCTGAATTTCACATTCCAGTGTTGTGTGTCTTTACGTGTTTTAGTGCGAATCCTGCGAATGCATTGACCTTCACCGGAGCGTCCCGAAGCCTTCGCATCAGTTCCCAGCGCCCCGAATAAAAACGCCAGTGGGAGGAAACTTCTCCGGTTTTCTCTCTGCTTGGAAAAAGAGGCGCCACACAACGCATGCGACCGAGTGACAATGGGTTTTCCAAAAATATACACACACAAAAAGAACGGAACGGATTAGTCGTCGCGTCATCAATCTTGCGTGCATGCTTTTGTTTACGGGCGGCAACTTGACCACTACAAATTAGATTAAAACTGGGATCGAGGGCAGAAAAGAGAGAGAAGGAAGCAGTCCAGACGATAAATCACAGCAAAAGTGGCCTTTATGTTTTGCGTAAAAGTCAACAGCATTGCGGTGTAAGGGTGAAGGCTAGTGCTTCATCCTTTTTACTGTGCTTCACTCTTTTTCTGCCGTCTGTTTCGTTCCACTGTAATCTCACCGGTGTTTATTTTCCCTTCTCAACGTCCCCACTGTTCTTGATTTCTTCTTTTTGTTTTGTTTTCTGACATCTTTTAACAGGCATGATGAACTCGGTATTTCTTTCGGAGTCATAGAAATAGTTGTTGACAAAAATAACATCAACCTGCTGTGTGTTACAGTAATCGCAATTTATATATTTATATGAAATGCAAACAGTTCATGGAGGGACTTTGTGACAAATATATTTATGCTCCATATTTATTTATGCACACAGCTGTCCAAATCAGTCCATGATGGTGCGTTATACTGGTTTGTGTCTGCCCAACGAGCAAAACTCTTAAAGGGACAGCGCTATGTGAAATCAACGTTTTTGAGCTTTCCATCATGTTATAATGTTATTCCCTCATCACAAACATGCTTGGAGTGTTGTTTTGATTCTTTCATGCATGTTTGAGAAATCATTTAATCTCCATGGCAACCGTTCAACTGTGCGAAATGACTGAGTGGACCGAGTACCTCCTCCTCGGAGCTGCAGTTTCCAAGCTTCCGCCTCACAGAGCAGCCCTCCTCCACGACCCCCCTCAGCTCCTTCAGACTAGTAAACAGAAATTAGCAACACACTTGGTGGAACTGCGAATCTGCCGAGTTCATTATGCGAGCTACTTCTCAGTGTGAAGCTGGTAAAAACGTTTTTAAACGCTGTTGGGATGACTTACTGACGGCAGAGTTTCAGAAAGAGCAGGAGTTTTAAAGAGACAGAAGTCCAATTTTAAGGCCTTAAATTACAACGTCAGAATGCCTCTTTAATACTCTCCTTTTTCCAAACCCAATGTTTCTTGCCTCTTATTTAAAATTCCTTGTTAATTTTTTTCACACAAAGATCAGCTCACTCAAATAATTGACAGAACCAAGATATCAAAACATAACATGTAATTTATTCAACTTGCAGCTAGTGTGACCGTGTTTCCTGCACACAGTTGTCTACATGTAAAAAAAAAAAATAAAATTATTGACGGGGCATTAATTGATGTTGATCCTGGAAATAAAACTCAACTCGTTCCTACTTTGAGTAAAGGTGTCAGCAAGATTGATAAAACAGAAACTGGAGAAATTACCCTTCTCACAAACCCACATGACGACCTGAGCAAAAGTCCTTTCATGCCAGAAGAAACACGAGTCGCCGCCAGCTGGTACTGCAGTAGCAACCAGGGTCATCATCCTTAACACATGCACTAAACACAGTCGTGTTTCCTTTACTGCAGACAACGCTGGACGATGGACTTTATGTGACCAGCTGCCTAAACATTAACCACTTTCTTACAAGGTGTTGTCCTAAATGTGGTGGCGAGTTGCTTTAAGTTGTCCTGAACTGGGAAATCGTTGCACACAATGTAACAGTGGTGACAGATAAACACACCTGTTCACACCCTGTGGCATGTGACTACATGACCATAGAGACACACACACACATCAAACCATGCAGGTGACATGGTTTTATGCAATCACGTATTTAGGGTGGAGGTGAAAGAATTGTGCTGTCCATCTTTTTTCTCTGAATGTAGCTAAACTCAAGCAGGGATATGGTAACATAAGCATCAATTCCTTCTAATATTCTCACATTGTAACTGATTATGTTCTAAAAAAGACATTTTGTTCTTGCAAATTTTGTTTAGCAACCGTTGAAGGTCTGAAATGACAAACGATGTTCGAGTAATATTAGAAGAATGCACTCTTTAACTCTAGAGAGAGAAGGACTTTCTTCTTTCTGCCAGGTCTCTGATGCAGCTGTCTTCAATTGTTCAACCCATTCTCAAGCCCCTCGGATGATATAAAGGCTTTCACCAAAGCCCTCTGCTCTCTCAAATATGCACGGGATCCCTTATCACATCAAAGCATTAGTTTAATAGCCGCAAAATGTATCCCCAATAGACACCAAATGCTGTTATAAAATGCAGATTAATTTACAAGTAACAAGACACATGCAAAGATAACGAGTCTAAAAGGTTTGAGACCTCCCTGAACAACTGAGTCTTTATATAAGGTCCAGTAAATTCCTCTCACATTTGTGTACTTTTTATTTTTTACATTACAGCTGCTTAGGTTTGAGTGCTGGCTAATATTGAGACCACAGTTAGTGACGTTTATGCATCACAAATCCTCATGAGGTTTAGGGTTTGCTGCTACTTGGCTAAGGATCCCACATACTCGGGCTTTCAGTGTGTATTCTTCAAGCTAAGCACGCCAACCGCAGACAGTTCAGATTTCATAGTCAAGAATATTGATCACCTAAATTTCTCTTGATAAATTCTTTCATTTTCCACAATCTGAATGGATTGATGAGCTAGTTGGACGCTTAGCCTCGTTTCTTCTTCACTACAGCAGTCACCACCTGTCAGTACTGCAAAGAGAGCAGCAGGCGCTCTACAAATCCTTGCGACTGGTTGCACTGGCTCAACGACATCCACTCGGAGTTGGGTACAAAACAGTTTGATGGAAACTCACTGAACAGCTTACAGTGTGACACCAAGTACATGTATGCAGTGGTAAAAATATACCTTAGCACGGATGAGTCTGGTTGACGTCCACCTTGAGTCCACCTTAGCTAACCTTGCCTTGTTAGCTTGTGAAGCTAACAAGTCAGCTTGTTAGCTTCACAACAAGCTAACAAGGTTAGCAAACTAACCTTGCTAACAAGGCAAGGTTAGCTTCACAAGGCAAGGTGAAGCTAACAAGGCAAGGTTACCTACTCGGGTGGGTTTGAGCAACATACAGTATCTGACTCAATAAGGTGAGGCATTAAAGCTACCTGAATGTAGTGTAAATCGCTTTGGAGTCCTCTGGACTTCATAAATCACTACACATCTATTAAGAAATAACCCATGTCTAATCTAATGTCCACTTATGCTTTAGTCGCTGGATTAGAACATTTGACAAGTCGTACTGTACCCAAAATTACATCATTTTCCAAATATTGCTCCTCCTAACTTTATAGTCACTAAAAAGTTCCCCAGGAGTAAATAGAAAAATTGCCGGTCTTACTTTTGTCTGTCTCTTTTGTGTTACACATCAACTTTAGAATTACTTCAAATGCCAAATATAATAAACCTTCTGAACCTGTCAGAGCGCCTCGGCGCTCTGCGACGCACATGGTACGAGGAAAACCAAGCCTCACACGCTGTATGAAGTTTCACATTGGTGAACTGCGCCATAAATTTTATTGACCGCTTTTCTTTTCATCCTCATGCACTGTTTTGACTATGCAAAACAATGAGTGAAATTCAAGCACCACATAAGTCATAAAACCCAAAAAGCCGGTTTCCACGCGTTGCTGTTGTCTCTGTTTTGGTTCCAAGTCTGACCAGAGCAAGTAGGTCTGATTTCAATCTCCAGATACTTTTGCACCAGCCAGAGCTTTCATTGTCGTGGGGGAGGGAGCAACAGGGAGGGGAGGAGGACTAAATACAATGCATGCAAAACAAAATCTGGAAGATGTAATTTGATATGCCATATTACATATTTTGCTCTCCCAAACTCAAAGTGCTCATGCTTTCTCAGACAGAAAAGCACTCAGAGATTCATGAATGCAGCTTGCGACTGTGTGTGTGTGTATGTGTGCATCCAGACCTGCTGCATGTATGTACAGTAACACACAACCAAATTCGCTGTCTGACTGCCTGCCAAAAAAGTCATAGCCCTTTTCCACAGACAATCCTTCACTGTTTCCTCCAGTCTGCTAATTGGCTTTAGCCGAGCCCAGCCCACTGGCTTGAGTCAGGAACAATTAAAAACTCCATTTATACTTGTGCAGAGAGCACATGGGCTCCCACAGAGAGCGACTGCCCACGTCGGCCCTCGTCATCTGAGTGTAATTTTAATACTTCAGGCTGCTTTCCGTGTTTATTTGAATGTGGCCCGACTTGAAAGGCTTTGCGAAGCGGACTGCGAAAATCCCCGTTTGATCGCACAAATGTCTGGCTCTGCCCTTTGAATAAATACCCCGAGTCAGAAAATGCTCGCTTTCTACCAGAGCTGGCCGTTTGTTGTTTTGAGTTTTCCGGGGCCGAAACAGAGCTAAAAAGTCTCGCTCTTTGTTTTAAGAGCACGGCTTTCTCAAAAGGAAGCCTGACAGAGTTAATAACCTCACTTCGCAAATAAACAGCCTTCATCCTCCATCTCAGCGAACTGGCTGGATCCCGCGGAGCACGGGAAGTTTTCCGACAGGTAATTAACTTCTGCCCAAACAGCCGATTTTACAGTGTACCGCAAAGTAGTTGGATGACGACACGAAGGGGAAATGAGCAAAAAGGGGGACTGGCATTGTTTTACCCTTTCTAAGAAAATGCTGATTATGGTTGATTTTTATCAGTTCTTTAGGACATTTTTTAATAAAGCAGTGGACACGAAAAGGATCTAAAATATGTTTTCCCATGCCTACAAATAGAGATTTATGATGAAGTTGTCGTCACATTTTGCTCCAGTATGTCAACCCTGTGTTTGTATTCTATTATAAAATGCAGGTCTCTATTACTCTGCTCTTTTTAACTGATGACCCTGATGCACAGTGACTTTGTAGCACTGTAGCATGAAAGTCCTGGGTTCAAATCTTAGCTTTGGGGTCTTTTTGTGTGGAATTTGCATATTCTCTCTGTAACATGATGTTCGGTTTAGATCAGTGATTAATACCCAAAGTGGGTTCTCGAGGGTTTAGCGCACCTGGATTATTAGAAGGTCTAAGAACATTGACATGCTGAAAATGTTGTTACTACCACCAGGGAGAGAACCAAATCATACAGGATGCCGGCCCTCGAGGACCGACTGGTTCAGGATGTTCGTCCAAGGTTGATTGTCCTCTTTTTTTTGTGCTTCGCTGTGCTGATGGACCCTTGACATGGATAGGTTGTACTGTTCTCACCCAATGACTGCTGACACAGACAATGGATGGATGCCTCTTTGTTCATTGAGAAGCGTTTAGATAAGAGCACAAAAACTCCACCATAACATGGAATAAGCACCAAATCATCATCTGCCAACAGTATCAACATTTATTATGTGCCAAGCGCATTCATACTGACTGTGTTCTGGATCACTGTGCTGCTCGACGGCCAATACTGATATACTTTTAGCTCTCATGCATTGTATACTGAGTCTTACGGTAATTCAAAGGGTTTGTTTGTTATGTCATGGACAGCAGCAAGGTTCCCAGCGACTTTGAGGGAGAAATTGGCTCACGATCACACATCCTCCAACATACCCAACAGTTTTTCATTAATGTCACACCCAACTGACATGAACATATTGTCATATTAAGAGTGAGGAGAGTTTAGCAAACATGCTTTAGTTTGTGATTGTAAGACACAAAAGGTCTTCGCTCCCACGCCTTCCAAACAGAAAAGACAAACATTTCAATCAGGTGAATAAGCCTAAAGGCCTCAACATTTGTACAAAACAACAGTTGAATTGTTTTATCATATTGTATGTGCTGTCCTTGATTAAATAAATTTACCTTTTCTTTTTTGTCATTGGTGATTTTGCCAAAAGCAATTACTTTTAAGATGGGATTTGCTGATTAAGTCAGTAAATGTACGTAAATTAAACACTGGATCCTTCTCCATTTTTAAGATGCATCTTTTCGCATGTGACTGCAATGTCTCATGTTAAAATATTTTGTTTCTTTTGGCATAAATCAGTCTTGGTGTGGAAAGAGTTGCAACTTGATGCAATGGAAGGACTATCTTCTGTCTGAATTATTATCCTACTCTGACAAATACAATCATCAACATTGTTCGGTTGACAAAACTGCTTGCACTTAGCATAGTTGTCTCTGCATTTATGGTATTTTTCAACAAATTAGGTTCTTTTCCAGACAAAACAAAGTGGATTTCAATAAGAGTCGCTCATTTAAGAGAAAGCAACGTCCAGATATCTACATTTTCATCAGGCTTGAAAGACGCGAGAGGAAAACGGAAAAATCCAGCCCTGATGGAGTCAACTTAAGTCAAGACGCTAATTTAGATACGGCATAAGGAGCCACTGTGTGCGGCTGTATGTGTGTGTGTTTAGAATATATGAGGCGTTTGTGGATATGAGCCTGGCGTGCCACGGCCTGCAGCAGGTGCTGGACATCTCTGGTGTGCAGTGTCCTGGTATGTGCTGGGTGGGTGGTTGGGTGAGAGGTATCATTCTCCCTCGTCGTCTCAGCTTTCTCCACCTCTCCTTTCTGAGGATATAAATAAAAACACAGCAGCAGAGAGGACCTCTGTTGAAAACGAGCTTCTATGTAGGAATTACTTTGACATGCTAAAACAAAATCTGTTTCACACTGTTCACGTGTTTCAATGCAATTCAGTTCAATTATGCTTTATTACGGTTGTTCTGAAATGGGGATTTGATTACAATAATAACCCTAGATTTGTTAATATCCCTCTTTTGTGATTCGTCAGTGCGGTATTGTGGTATTTTGGGAAACTGGAACACGTTTTGGAGATTCATATAACACGAAGCTAACTTTTGATTTAATTTTATTTTATTTATTTGATTAGGACAGTGCACATTAATCCACATGGCAGTGTAATTATGTAGAAATTAGCACAATAGCTAAATTTCATACTTTGTCCTAAATCAAGTAAGCAGACAAAACAAAACTCCTCACTATACAATTCACAGTTCAGAACACAGTACACATATTAAATAACAGCATAAAGAAAAGAAAACATTTACACAAGAGATAGCTAATCATCAAACATAAGGAGGATAAAAACAGGATACAAGAAGTGGAAGACATTATGAATGGGTACATAACTTGTATGCTTGAGTTTATCATTATTTTTTAATGTTTAGTTTTCACTGTCTGATATATTCTGGTAGTCGGTTCCTTGCTCTTGTTGTGCGCCTGACAAAAGATGTCACTGCTGAAGCTGAAACCCACTGTCTGGTATGCTCCCTACCCATCAACACTGACTCAAGGTCTCACAGAATACCGTTTAAAATATCCCGCCGTAAAATCGGACACTCTCTGAAGCCATTACATCATCAGTTGTCACCAATTCCTTTTGCTTAAACAGATGTGGGGTTAATAAACACGTAAATGTCACGTAAAACCGTTATGCATTCAGCAATAAATGTTGGCGGAGCGGCCGTGCTTTGGTGCTGGTAAAGCTGCTGTTACTCTATTTCTTCTCTTCTAGCGTGTGCCGCTGTGTCCAAAAACCTTCGTCGGTGTTAATGTGATGAAATTAATCATCAAGGGCTGTCGCTATGTGTGTCATTTATATTGCACCCCGTTTTGTACAGAAGTGTTTTCCCTACCATTTTATTAGCGGGCGCCCAAATCGCTAATTTTAATTTTTTTTTTCTTCCCAAAATGGAGTCAGATCACAACAAGTCATACTTCTATCCAAAAACATAAATATGATTAAATGAATGAGAGAAATAAATAAATAAAAATGTATATCTTTAAACATAAATGCAAAAAGAGAAGAAGAAATAAATAAATATGGCTTCTCAGCATGTTTGCAATGAGTTCTGAAGGCTTCTGACTGGTTGAACTAAACACTTGCTTGTGCAAGCTGCTTCGAGGGTAAAAGTCTAATGTTATCTTAAATAAACTAACAGGTGGGGTTTTAGTCTTGATTTGAAGGCACTCACTATTTTGACTGTTTTGCAGGCCATTCAAAATGGATGTGCTTACCCCTCTCCTGAATCATCTTCTTCTTCACTCCCAGTAAGAACATCCCAGACACCTCTCTCTGCCAAGAACCAGTTCGGTGTGCACTTGCAGCCATTAGCAACCCATGACCTTCGGCGCAAAGTCAGTCATTGATTTGCTCCCTGGCACCCATCTTCCTTCTGGGTTAGGGTTATATACAATTTTTTTCTCCCAGAGAGGGAAGCTATGGAGAAATGTATCAATGAGGTCCTAAATGCTGACATATTCAGGTCCTCTTCATCACCGGTGGGTGCAGGATGAAACTTTTGACCCTGTATTAATTACAGATAAAGATCAAAAACAAATATTCTCTTCCCTTGATTTCATAAGCTTTTCAACCCATCCAGAAAGCATCATTCTTCTCTTAAGTGGACCTGCTCGATGCCCACCACCTAGTCCAAGAAGGTAATTAATGGAAAACGGCTTTTAAAACACACATGGGTCATTTGGTCTCCTGTAATGCTATTTGAACTCTGTGACACCCCTACTGTTTTCCAGGCTTTAGAAACGGTTCTCTTCCAAAGGTTCCCAGAAGATGACAAACACCACCACCAATTGTTTTATAAGCAGTTAACCCCACACCCCCAGCTAGAAATTATGATGTTGGTGATTGGGAACTTCTGGTCATAAAACATTCCCTAAAAGAATAGAGACACTGTGTAGAAGGAACAGATATTCCTGTAATAGTCTGGACGGACCACAAGAACCTTTTCTCAGAACGCTGAAAGACTCAATTCCTTGTTCTTCTCCAGGTTCAATCTTAACCACTTATCGAACAAATTCCAGAAATATAAAACTACATGCACTCTCCCGACAGTTCTCTCCAGATGAATCTGAAAAAGCTATTGAACTCATTCTTCTAACCTCGTGTACTATGAGAAACCTCACTTGGGGTCTTGGAAAAACATATTCAAAGCACCACAGAGGAGGAACCAGACCCTGGAGGAGGTCTCCTCATCTGCCTCTTCGTCCCATCAAAATCTCTTAACAAGGATATCACCAGCTTTGTCTCTGCCTGCACCTCCTTTGCTCAAGGAAAGATCTTTTACCACCCTCCTGTAGGGTTACTTCAATGTCTTTCCATTACCAACCAGCCCCACATCTCATTTGACTTTGTCACTGGTCTACTTGTTTCTACAAACAAGACTCTTGTTCTTAATTTCACTGACATGTTTTCTAAGGCTTGCCATCTCATTGCCCTCGATAAACTCACCTCAGCCTCAGAAACACCCAGAATCCTTTATTCACATGCCTTCGGCCTTCACGGCATCCCTAAAGAGATCTTCTCTCACCGCGGACCCCAATTTATCTACCAGGTTTGGAAAGAATTTTGCACCACTCTCGGAGCCAAACCATGACTCACCTCTGGATATTATCCACAAATCAATGGTCAGTGCAAATGTTTAAGCCAGGAACTGGAAAATGCCTCCGCTGTGTTTGTGCCACCAGTCCAACTTCCTGAAGTCGTCACTTAAATCGAATATGCCCAAACGCCCAAGTTACGAAACTTTGAAACTTCCCTGAGTTTCCAACAATCTCTTTTTCATTCTGCATTTCAGACTCCACCATCCCATCTGTCAGAACTCACCTCAAAAAGTGCCGCAGGATTTGGGACCTGACCAGAACCACACTTAACAGTACATCTGCCCAGAATAAAATGCTTTCTGACTGCAGTTGCATCTGAGATCCAACCTACATTCCAGGCCAAAAAGATTTTTCCTTAAAGGCCTATTTCAAAGATCTTTCTCCAAGGGTTGTGGCTCCTTATGTCATTTAGTCCGTCATCAGACCTTCTGCTGTACATCTCAAACTTCCGTCCCACATTCGTGAACATAAGGTCTTCCATCAAGTTTTATGGATCAAACCACTCCAGTTCTTTGTGCCTTCCAGCCGATGCCCCTCTACCCATCTCAGTCATCAATGGTAATCCTGCCTTGCTTGTTCAGAGCATCATTGATGTTCATCCTGGAGTCAAGGTCTCCACTTCTTGGTGGACTTGGCGGGTTATGGTTCTGAGGACCATTCTTGGGTTCCCTGTTTGCCCATTCATCTATTCTTGGCTCTGTTTTTAGTTTTGATTGTTGGAGGGTGGGGTACTATTGCATCCACAGACTTGTCTGCTGTTTTGTTGGTATTTGTTCTCTCACCTTCCTCTTCAAGTTGTGATTGGTGGGTGCAGCTTCCAGCTGATTCATCAGCCCTTGTTAAGGATCAGTATTTAAAAGAGTGGATTTCCTGATCCACCAGAACTTACTGCTCGTGGTACCTGCCTAGTTCTTCAGTAGTTCTCTAAAGAACCTCTTTTGTTACTCTTACCAGGCTGTTCCTGTCCGAGGGATTATCCTTGGTCCTCAGCGTTGAACAGATTCTCCCGTTAAATGGATCCCTCCTGGTATCTCGGTCTCCTTGCTGCTCCTCGACTGGCCTTTCAGGGTGAACACCTACCTGTGGCTCCCACATAGTCTGTCCACCCTCCAATGTTCAATCTCACAAAGTAAAGAGACAAACAGAACAAACCCGATCAACAATCAGCCAACATTTTTTAACTTAACAAACTTCTTTAAAGCAGGCATGTGTACTTAATGAAAAGTATTAATACCTACCTGAAGTGTATTGTTTTCAAAGGGCACTTTTAGTCTTAAAAACGAGATTTGTTGAAAAGCATAGTCTATTTTATTGAAGATCACTCTCAGATGAAAAACATTTACATTTGTTGGATTACTGGTTTCAATAAGTTTAACAGCAAGTGTGCTTCTTTGTGAGATAAAGCCTCTTATAGTGATAAAGATATTCTGTTTTTGCCTCTGTAAGTCTTAACATGAAGTGTTAGAGACCAGCAATTCCACTTTCTCCCCTCTCCTTACCAATCCCCCATTTATCACCTACCATCTCTAGCTTTCCCTTAACTCCTTTTCCACCCCTACACTTTCTTTTCCCTCCTGCTCCTCCCTTACTTACTTTCCGCCCACCTCCAATAATGGAATATACGTCTCCGCTCATCCACTCACCCGTTCTATCCTGACCGAAAATGGTGATGGAGCCAAGATTGAACTCCAGGACATGGTGGGAACGTCATCAAACTAAGAGGAAACTCCACATATTGGGTTTCTGTGTTTTTAGCTCCAGATGTAATAGAGTGTATGGGTTCACACTGAGGCCTTTTATTGTATTGTGAATTTATTGCATCGCGGGATTGATGTACTAATATTGAGAAAGCCATTAAAAAAAAGTGTGAGGATGTGATGGGATTCCAGAAGATCATCAATAAGTTCTTACTTGAGGCAGTTTATAGGGTTATGAGCTCAAATCTATCCTGATTTTGGCTAAATTTAACTAAACAACACATTAAAAATTATCTTAACTATTTGTAGTGTCAACATTTGTCATGATTCAAGCATAAAATGCTTTTACTTTGAAGACACTTTAAAGACTCAGTCCACAGATGTTTCCAGGTGTGCTGCAAATTACAAAATAAGGAGTGAGTATGTAGACAGTTTTCTAGTTCAAAAACAGTTTAAAATGTCCTCTTGCTTATTTTCCTAATGTCTGAAGAACACCCTGAGGTAGAGCCCGGGAAACGGCTGAAAAGAAGCTAACGTTGAAAGAAGAACATTGAAAAACGACCAGAAAGACGAGAAATATTTTTTCCAGGACACGTCTTGAAGATTATAGGAAAGCCTGGTTTCTTGGAAGCGAAATATGAAGAAATATTATAGATGTCAACTTGCTTCAGTTTAGTTTACGTACAGTATACATCTGAATGTGCATAACAGTTCAGGGGCTTAATCCATTATGAAATGCTAGTTTTTGGGGTTTTTTTGTTCAGTTTTTTTTGCAGGTTGAACATTTCAACTTAACTCATATCCCCTCAAGAAAAGGGGGCAGCAATGATCCCAAAATAAAACCATTCAAGTGGACTTTGCTGACATCGAGTAAACATTAGAGTTCCATGTAAGGCCAGATAATGTTTTCACTTTTTCCCTGTCCTGTGACTGATTGCCACGCTGACTGTCTGTACTTGTCTGGGACAGAAGGATCTTGTTGGCTTTGCTCCGCCTTTGGCTTCAGCTCCTGTTCGTGTCAAACTCGGAGCAAGATGGAGGGGCAGATTTGTCGGGCGGCTGTAAAATGCTATTACAGCGGAGTGAAGACAGGGCTGAAAGCATAGCATAGCTGTAGCTCATCGACTAACATCTTAACTCCCCCTTTTTCATCCCTGTAAATCAGACTAGTCAGGGGCTTAAGTGCCTGACACAGCCAAGGGACACACCATTTAGACATTGTTGAAGAGGCGGAGAGGTGAAGGGTGGCGGTGGGGCTGGAGGAGCTGAGAAGACAGAGTTGTTCCACTGCACATAATACCAGCACTAAGCTGGCTCTGAGGTACTGTGAAATATGAACTCTGTTTAATTTACGAATGGAACGGCACTGTTTTGCTTGAACATCCTCAACAACGTGGCTGGAGTCCATAACATCTGAGAGTGAGCCTGCCGCACAACTGATTTAATATATACAACTGAGAACGGACTGCCATTCATCTTAATATTGGGAACGAACTGTGGAAAACTCACATTTTTAATATAAAGGCAGGACATGTTTTTGTCGTGGCCCGTTTCTTTTATTTTATGCCTGTTTTTGACGAGTAATTCCTTTGTAGGGCTTAATTTACAGTAATGCAACAAAGACTCCTTAGTGCTACACTGGCCCAGTTGTTGATGAAACATTCATTTTTATAGTTATTAAATATGTAGAGAGGTGAAATTTACTTTACACCAATTAGAAATTATAAAACTTTATGAAAAAAAATCATGTGGGGTTCCTCAAGGCTGTATTCTAAGTCCACTTTTATTGAGGTTATAATCTGAGCTATCTAGCTCCAGTTATGGAATAGTACAACTCTTACCATAAGCATGCTGATATCCCAGTTATTCTTGTCAACACATCACTGTCACCGTGTCAAAAAGACACAAGTTACTCTCAAAAATGTGCCACAACTAAACTAAATAAGGCCAAAATGATGAAGCGTGCGAGAAACTTAGCTGTCATTGTGAACATAGACAAATTAACAACCACATAATGTGCACTGAATCATCACTTTGCTAGAATAAAGGGTTCCCTGTCAAAACAGGACATGGAAAAATTGGGGCATGCTTTTTCCTTTTAACTGATGTCTGAAAAAAACAAAACAAAATTTAACTGCAGAGCTTATCCTAAATTTCACTGCCAAAGTCCTGACCAGTGGCAGGAAAATGGATCTTATCACACTAGTAGTTAAATCTCTGCACTGGCTCTCTAGTTTTACGCTGTTGTCCATAAAGAAATGGGGAGATTTTAAAACTATAGGACACTAAATGGTCTTGGGCTTATAAACATTTCAGAGTTACTTGTCAGGCTTACTCATAAATGTCAGTGATTACTTCATCAGTCCATTTTTATCATGTCTTATTTGTTTTAAATGTAAACTTTGATATTTTTGTTTATATGCGATGCTTACATTTTACTCTAACTCTTTCCACTCCTTCATTAAATCAATTGATAAAATCATTTTTTACTGACAGAGATGTGAGTTTCAGGATGATTTGGTGGCTTTAGAAAACATTCTACTACACAACATGGATTCTGAAGCATTCTGAATCAATCAAACAGATTTCTGATTGAAGTGTTTCAGTCGGTCAACAAACTGCGACGGACTCCAACACGGACGCTGAGACTCAAACAAGCAGCGACAAAGATGTTATTGTATTCCATTATGCTGTTTTTCATCTGATTTATTTTCATGAGTTTGCCGCTCATTAATGAAGTTTGTGCTGCGTTTACCTTAATTATTATGACACACCAATCCAGTAGTGATAAATCAGTCTTTTATACACATTAAGCACTTTTCAAAGTTCACAAACAGAACCTAATTTTGCGACTTTGTTCGTGACGACGAACCACGCCTTTTGTGCTGTAATCAAAAACATTGGAAACATGTTACATTTGTTTATTTTTAAAGGTTTTATTGGCTCTAGTGGCCTTTATTTGATAGTGAATTAACAGGAAAGTAAGCAAAGAGAAAGACGTGGCAAAGGTCATCAGGCCGGGAATTGTTGAGGACTAAGGCCTCCATACTGAAATAATGTTATAAGTGATTATCTACGGTAATCATATATAAATGTAATTATCTTTGTCTAGGGTAAAGATAATTACTTATATCATTATTTTAATATGATAATCCTCCAATCGCTGAAATCTTTAAGACCGTCTATCAGTAAAATAACACCTGATAAATCTTATATGACTCTTTATTTTCTAGCCAGGAAACAACACAATGCCTAAAATAATAACCCACCACACTTCAGCTGCTGATAAAAGGTTTTTCACTGCTACATGCAATATTTTGACAGCCCATAAACAACAGGACCGTTTCTTTTCTGGTTGTCGGCGTTAGTCACAGAACCATAATTTAAAAACTCAAGAGGCAAGATTCTCTCTCAGAGTCAGATTAAAAATTATTCATTTTAATTTAAATGTTTTTTTTTTTTTCCTCCGGATGGTGAGAGAACAAAATGTTCTCCATGTGAGTTTATGACTTGTATTAGTTTTTCTTTCTGAGCTCTGAATCCAGGCACATAACCTCACTAGTAGAGTTAACATGCAAATTTTAGCTTAGCTTCCTGTCATGTTTAACTCCACCTGCAAGGTGCTCATCTTGATGATGAAGCCTTTCTGTTTTGCTGCTTGGATTTAATGAAACTCAACAAATTCTAATTTCAAACGGTCAGAAATCATCTGAAGTGCCAAACTTTCTTCGAGCCACTAATGAGCTCAGAGTTGCCATGTTCACCTCTCATCCCCCGCTATTTATTACCTGTGGAACATTTGAAGTAATTAGCTGACTTGTGCAGTCCGACTGTCAGGTTTTTGTTTTTATCATAGAGCTGTGCAAGGTTGCACCACCTGATTGTACCATGTAGCCAAAGTGAATCTCCTCCAGACAACAGAGTGCGCAGTGTGAAAAGCGGCCATAAAATCATTAGAAAACAGTTCTGGTGTTGTTACTTTAGACTTTAGAGTTTTTAGATATTCTCCGGTTGTGGTGGTGTGACTTTTTCAAGTATTTCGCAAACAAGTCAAGGTAGCAAAAAAGGCAAAAAAGTATTTATGAAGTTTGCATTGTTTCAACCATTTACATGGATATTTGCAAAGCTGCGCTTTTGGTTATATTTTTATTTTTTGGTGAGTAGTGCTGTCTGCTTCACCTTTAAAACATTTCCACAAAAATCCTCAACAAGTCCAGCAGATGTGAGCAGGTTTTTGCTCCAAGTTGTAGTCGTCTCCACTTTACCCTAAAACAAACGGGTGCAAAATCCTAGGCTTTGTGTTTGGAGTTTTTAAAACTAACAGGCCAATTTAAATCATGTTTAGACAACATGTCTGGTTAGAGAAATCCTTTGGTGAAAACATTAGGACGGATTTTACCATCTGTGACCCCCAGTGGCTATTCTGCAGGAAAAACTTTTATTCGTTTTGTATACCTTTTGTCTAAGTTACCGCCAAGTTTGGGCATGTAGCATTTATTTCAAGTCATTTCAATGCAACAAGCAGCAGTTGTGATGCTGGTTGTTTGTTATTTACAACAATATGGCAGATTTTCCTCCCCCAAAAAACATGAATTTGTGTGTAAAAATTATATATATATATATATATATATATATATATATATATATATAAATTCCCTTCTCACCCACCGCGGGTGGTGTTTCTTCCTCTTAGCTC
>CAEGAG010264199.1:0-10949 GCA_903067065.1 Brachyrhaphis terrabensis | reverse complement strand
ACAGCATATTTTTTAAATCCCAATGAGCCTCACTCTAATATATTTATGCTATAAAGCTTTTTTTAATTAAAGAATGTTTTTGAAAATAATATAACAGTTTTTTTCCCTCATTCAGTTGAAAATAATCATCTTCTTATATTATCCCAATTTATCCTGACATGTCACATCAAATAAATTTGTGACCTATGTAGCTGAATCAAAACCTAATGAATTGGACTGAATAGTGGTGAGTTGAATTATAGTGGTAGAATCAGAGACAATATACTGAACTTATATTTACATTTGGGTGTAGGTGGTGGAAAGAATCAGTGCCATTAAATTACCTAAACAAGAAATTTTACTTATTTTATTAAGGATATTAATTATATAATTAATATTTGTGATTTTGAGGTGAAAAATCCAGGCAGCATTACCAACCAAAATCCAACAAACACGTTTTCTTCTGAAAGCAACATCCTGGTTTCAGATCTGTTAGTTTGTTTAAATTTTTACTCAGCTACAAGCAGTTGGGAAACATTTTTATTGACTGAGGGTGCTAAATAGTTATTTGATTAAAACACAGACATGCAGGCACACACTCCTGTGCTCTCCAAATGCACGCCCGTGTACAAGCACACACACACGCGCGCACACCCACACACACCGTCCTCAAAACCTGGGAGACATCACACATGAAAGGTGCTCGACATCAGAGGGAGTCAAATTGGCCTTGGCTGCGAGGATTGGTCCAATCAACCTCCAACCGTATAATTAGTAATTAGATTGGGATTAGAGTCAACTCTGAGTGGTGGAGCATGGCCAATTCAAATCAGCATATGAAATGTGATTAAATTAATAAGAGAAAAATTGAAATATTAATGTCCTTTTTTTCCTGTGGGTTTCTGTTTGATTGGTTTGAACTTTGGTTAATTACGGGCTCACATGGAGTGAAAGACTGTTGACTATTTTTTACAAAGTTTGCTTGGCTGTCTCTTCTGCAGTGGGCTGAGTGCAAAATGATTTAAACTGATGAAAAACACTGATAGCGCTTAAATAAATCATCAAACAAACTATAACGGTGCATTACTATCTCCAAATTATTGCGCTTATTTTGTCAAACTGTCATAACTATTTTCAAATGAGTGTAAGAACTGTTGTTTGGAAATAATGTTTTAGCAAGACCTCACATCTCTGCATCTATCTATTATTAGCATTATATCCAGTGATATAATCAGACTCTGTAGATTCATTACACAGAGTGATTTCTAGCATTTCTTTTACTTTTTTGACTATGGATATATAACTAAACTTAAATTATTTTAATATTCTGAAATCAGAGTATTAAATCTAAGCACAGGTACAGTATATACGAACCAAGCTCCTGAATTACTGCATCATTGAAGCGTGGTATGAAGGCAATCAACCTGCTGTATTGTTTGGGTCTTCAGGAAAGCCACAGTGATTTAATAGTTGCCTGCTTGGAACATAATTTGAGTTTGTAATACTGAAATTTGTTTTCCTAATTTGCTTTCAGTCCATGAATAGCCACCTTTTAAGGAATGACCATTTTGAATGGTGCCAGTGAGTATCTACTGAATAACTGTCATGTTAGCACTCTTCCTCATCATTACTTGCTCATACTGTAGCCATAACCTTATATTATTAGATTTTTGTTGTAAAAAATACTTTTATGGGACATTGTTGCATTATATTTTTCAGAGAAACATTTGAATGTGCATTGAATGATTTATTGAAGCTTACTTTGATTATTTTGGGTATATTGATTCATCCTGTCTATTTTTTCTTGTGTTCTAGATCAATTTTCCAGTCCTGGTCCTCAAGGCCCACTGCCATCCCTGCCTTAACACACCTGATTCAGATGACTCCAGTTCAGAGAAAGCCTGATAATCAGCTATCTATTGAAATCAAATGGACTGAAGCAGGGAACACCTAAAACATGCTGGGCAGGGAACCCCGAGGTCCAAGGCTGGGAAACACTGTTCTAGATCACTAGTGTTACTTTTACCTCAGTTCCTTGGTTTCTCTGCCTCTTACAGCTGTTGCCCATCTGCTCATTTACTCACCTGTGTTGCATCCAGTAATCAAAGTCCCCAGCGTAAGTACTTGTCAGTAGATGCTCCTGCTGTCCTCACTCTGGTTTATTTGTTAGGAAATTATTCTTTTCACTGTCTCTGTGTTTGTGTCCTTAACAACCTCAAATCATAACAAAAATACCTTTTTGATGATATTCTAAAGTATTGATGTGATACAACTGAGACGGTCATTCAATTCAACTAAAGGTGCAGTTCACAATACATCATCTCAAGGTCATGTTTCTCAAGTTTGATGAATGATATTCAAGGTACACCCTGGATTAATTAAAGGGTAACACAACATACAGGCACACATTAAGATGTAAGGGTGATTTACAGAAGACATTTAAACTAACAGGCATATTTTAGTCAAGAGGAGGAAAGTACCTGGACTGAACCCAGGCATGCATGAAGTAAACATGCAAACATAACGCAGAAGAGGAAAATATTGGGGTTTAAAACTCAGACCTTTCTTACTGCAAGGCGACGGTACTAAAAACATTCCCCACCATGCAGCTCATGAACCATCTCCAATAACTGGAAATGGATATGCAGGAAGCGGCTCTATGGCTTTGTCTTTCTCTCACGCTTTCTATCTGGCCATTTCCTGATGTTTTCACAGCGTGAAGGATCTCGAACAACCTTTCCCTAATGGCCATGGAAACAGAAGTAGGTGCATGCTGCAGAAATACACACGGTGACTGGATGCCTTTTGATTTAAACTCTACTAGTGTTAGATCATTTACAATCAGCTCCCTTTCACGTAACCCGTAACCACTGTGTCAAGCGAGTGACCATTTGTGTCAAAAGTTTCCTGCGTGATTAGTGCTTAGACATTAAAAGGATTAATTCTTAACAATAAGCCTGTCACTGTGATGTCGATTTTTTAAAAAAGATTTAATAAGCGTGGTGATCAAAGGGGTTCTTGGGAGAACTTGACAACCATTCATTGAGAACGGGCAGGTATTTTTCCTTACCTATTAAGACCTAATTTAAAATTTGTTCAATTTCCATTATTTAAACTTCACTGTTCAGGTTAGTCTGGCAGAGAATAATGCATTTGAGTCTGTTCTTTTTGAGCCCTTTTTCACAGCAGATGGGCCTTCATTCCCCAATCTAAAAAAGGCTTAATTATTTATCGCAACGAAAATTCTGTTCTGCAACATTTGGATGTATACCTGAGTGAAACACACTGGTGAGAGCTTTTAAACAGTATGAAAAATTCACATCCCACAAGCCATTTTCTGTATGAAGGCAATAAAGTTAAATATTGACGAGAAAGCAAAGCTCTGTTGTAACATGTGCTGCTGGCATGTTTGGTTGTAACTGATTTCAATAACCAACAGCCATGTGTGTTACAGAGAACAACAACCAGGAGGTGAATATCTAAGGGAGAGAAAGAGACTGAAAGAAGAATAATTACGTTTTGAGTTGTATTGTTACCTCCCGTTGATTTGTTTTTGTTTTAATATTAGTTAACAGACTTAAACAAATATTTATTTGTATATTAACATTGCACTGAATAGTATATCTGTTATCTCTTCTGATCTTTACAGAGTAGCATCATGACTATTTTTTCCAATCTGGAAAAATTTCTCAGTTTTTATTTAGAACTTAGAAATTCTAAATAATTTTAGGATTATTTCTAAAATATTAGAGTATTTTTTTGGATTCAAGAGAAAAGTGTTATTCGCTTCCAAAGAAAACTCTTAAAAAGGACTTTAAATTGTAGGAACAGCCTTTATCTGTCACCTGTGCCTAGGCTCCCTTTGATGTGTAAAATGGTCATCCATCATTTCTTTGTTTCCATAGTGAACAAATTATCATAAATGTTTTAAATGGTGCTGACCAATAGTATTATCTGCATTAACTGCTCTAAGAGGCAACCCGCTCCAGAGGCAGCTGGCAATCCCAACCATTTTTCAGATAGCTAAGGAACATACTGCAGACACAAGCAATCAGGAACTAGACATTTAATTTCTTTATTGTCATTTCCCTCTGAATCATCAGTTGCAGATGTAAAAATTAACTCAAATGTAGTTAAGATGTTGTTAATAATATAGTAAGTCATGCTCATATTGAAAGTAGTTAAAAAAACACTTGGCTGAGACTCACAACCAAAATAAGGAAAAGCTCTTTGATGGGTCTATCTATTGGGTAGACAATAAGGCAATGCTGAGTATGCTGTTGCCTCCTTGTGGTGTGCAGGAAAGGAGAAGCTCAAAATAGTTTATTAGTTATTTTCTATCTATTCTGTAATAACATACTTCATATTGTTGCCATTTGTTTATGTAAGTTTAATCATTCTACGTGTTTACATTGGTTTTTCAATCGATTGCTATGTATAAAATTGGACAATAGTTTCAACAAGACATCAAATAAACGTGTCTGATGAGTCAATTACAGTACAAGAGCATTTAAGTTGTTTTTATTTACAATAATAAGAGCACTTATGTCAGCTTATGTATTGCACATTGTTGAAAGGGAGTGATTCTTGGCAGAGGCATTTGTTATGTTTTATTGATGAAGATGCTTGTATTGCAAAGGGAGGGATAGAAAAACTTGCACGCTCTGCTCAGGGGATGTGATCGCTCAGTACATTAAAATGTATGATACAAGGGAGCTGGTGGGATGGTTATCTATGTGGAGAGAGCAAAGATGAATAAATATTGAAACATCTTTATGAAATATTAACACCAACACAAACAATGAAAGTAACTGAGGGATTTAGGAGTGGCCAAAAAGCCCACAGGGGATACATTTTCAATTGCAGCAAGCTGTGTACAATCTTTCAAACGTCTTTCACTGAGGGGGTAATAGAAGTAATTTTTTTGAAGCATTTCAAATGAACTGCTTCACGGCCTGAAAAAAAAAAATTCTTTAAGATCGCATGTTTCCCCTCAGAGAATCCTCTGTTTTTAATGCATGTTTTGGAGGCAGAAATGCCGGAAGCAACACTGTGCATAAAATATAAAGACTTTTGGGGATGTTTGATCTATGGTGTGTAACTTTTGATACAATATTTACTTAAAAGACTGTTGTAATAAAGATGAGTATTTTTCTCCCAGTGGTACATGTGTTTCGGTGTTGTCATTGTGGGTCTGATAAAATTTAGGAGTTCCCTTGATTTTTAATTTTTTTTTTTAACTGAAAAATTATGCAGCTGTTGACATGACAGCCACCAAGTGGGTTCATTTGCTATAATAGTTGCAGAGTAATTAACCATAGACACCTAAGTTACATGTGGTCTGCAGATCAGTGAAAACAGCGAGGAAAGAGCTTTGAGGAATGGGCTTTTATGGATGCATCCATATCTACACCAGCAAGAGGAAATGGAAAGCATCTGATGCAAAGATTTAAAGCAGATAATAATAGGACTCTAGATCCATTCAGATGTGTTCTGGAAGAACAACACATGCCTCTGTCGCCGCCAATCCAATGGTTGAATCTAGCAGTTGTAAAAGATACAACCCTTGCGTCTCTTCACTAGAATAATATTTGGCACAGAGTGGATTTGTTTTTTTTAGTAGCTGACTGTTCCGGTGACAAACTCTTAACGCTTCAGCAAAGAAGGTCCATTAAAACATGGATGGATGAGTTTGGATGGAACAACGTGAGTACCCTTCATAGTGTCCTGACCTCAACCAATACAACACCCTTAAACTTAGAGAGGTGATTATGATCCAGACCTTCTTGTCCCACACCAACGTCTGATCTTTCAAATGTGCTTCTTGGAAAATTATCAAAAATTTCTATACACACCACAATAAACTAATCTAGAATTGTTGAGGCAGTCAGAAGTACAAAATTTGAGCCAATATTCTAAAAAAAAATCCTGTGGATTAAGAATTGGTTTCCAGTCAAGCTCATATCTGTAGACAAGTAAATACTTTCAGAAATGTAGCATATTTCTGGTGAAGATTAAATACATAGATTCTGACTGGCACTTAACTTTCTGCCAGAGTGGATTATTTTAAGTTGGATCAGGGGTTGGGTAATGATCCATTTTAAAAACTGAAGCAACATTTGTTTATTGGACCTTCATATTGCTAAAACATGGAAAGCATTAAACATATAACACAGAGCTTCAGTATTCAACTTAAACTGTTTCCACACGTGATGACAAGAACTTCGACTACCATAGTAAACCTACATATACCCCATTTTTCCATTTACGTTGCAAGCCTTAGGTGATCAGAACAGATAGTCGTGTTCCTATGCCTCATGCGTAGGAGTCTCCAGCTGCATGCCATACGCCTGCCTTCCCTGTAGACATGCTGCCATTCATCGCCTCATTACCATGGAGGAGAGGAGTCGAAGACGGGTGAAGGTAGGCTGCACAGACTGCAATCAGCTCCCTGTTGCTGTTTTTCACGCAACACATATCACATCTTAGTTTCTCCATGCTCCAAGGCCTCCAGTAATAAAAGTTACCATAAGCTGACAAGTTAATTAAAATAATAATAAAAAAAAACTCTTTCAGGAGGAAGGTACGAATCAAGAGTTTGAAACAAATGTTTAAATACATACTGATGACTTAAAGTTAATATTGTAACTTTAAAGGCTCCTATAATATAATTTCTTAGGCTATGTACTATCCAAATAAATTAATATGTATTTACAGTTCTTTAACTCCCCCCAAAAAAACATTTTTCAGCAATAAAAAGTAGCATGTTGTTTAATTACACTTCTGCAAATGGGTTTTAAAGCTTACCAGCTAAGCATATAATGCAACAAGATAGATTTTCATATAGGCGTACTGCCTGTTTCAGCACTATTTAAAGTTTGGCCATAAATTAAAACCTAATGCATTATTCATGACAACACTTTCAGTGTCTCCAGAGGGAGGGGCTGGGGTGTTAGGCAAAGTGAGGATCACTCTCTTATGCTCATTCTTTATCTATCCATTCTAGTCTCTTTGGCAGCTGTCTCCATTATCTCACTAATGGTCTGAATCAATGTTGCTCTTTACCCTCACACGCGTCAAAGCCACACAATCATACAGGTTGCTTATACAAAGTCATCAGCATATTAATGGATGAGGGGTTTCTGTAAAGCCAAATCCCATTTGATTATCCACGTTATCTTTACTCCTACACTCAAAGCCCTTAATTCAGTTGCTGATACGACTGCAGATTTTAAAATATTTAATTGCAAAATGATGTCTCTTTAAAAAGTTGTTGTGCCATCATATGTTAGTTACACAATTGAACAAGCCAATATTTGCCCCTCAACATCTTATCTATCCATGCAGTCATAGGGGTTGTCTAGTCATTGGATGAGGGGCAGGGTATGTTGGAGACAGGTTGCTGGTCCATCACATGCCAACAAAGAGGCACAAAGAACAACCATAGACACACACACTCATATATAAGGGCAGTTAACATAACATGTTTTTGATCTATGGGAGGAAACCAGAGTACATGGAGTGAAGCCACAAATAGACTGGGAGAACATGCAAATTCCACTGTGGAAAAGCAAAGGCCAGGCCTGAACCCATGTTGTTTTTGTTGCAAGGCAACAATGCTACGAACTTAGCAATATGCAGCCCAACATCCATGTATAACGTAAAACATACAGACTCCATCATATTTTATAACCTTTTTATCTGATACTTATGTTCTTCATAAAAGAAACTGGTAGTGGTGCCTTACACAATGCTTTTGTATGTATCAAACAGTAAAAGATATTTTTTCTTTGAGAAAATTATATATATATATAGATATATATATATATATAGATATATATATATAGATACATATTTATATATTGGGAATTCTGTTAGTTTCATTTCTCCTACAAATAATCAACAAATATTATAGAGAGAGATTATCATTGTCACAGAAAATATTTTGAAAGATTTTTTTTTTCCCCAGTAACAAAAAAATATGCAAAGTTTACCTCTATGGTAAAGATGCAGACTGATAAATAATTTATTTAATAGCATAATCTGACCCTGAAAAAGTTAAAACATTCACCAACCTTTGGTCTTAGCGCACTTATTCATAAATTGTTTAAATAAATGTATTATTGCCAGAAATATTTTATTTAGTTAAATCTTGTTTTTATTCAAATAAACACCAATTCTCCAAGAAAATGGAGGGTAAAAAAAACATGCACAATGAGGAAAGTGGTATTTCAGATAATGAATATCTGTGAAGTGTGACAGAAAACTAAAGTGGTATCTTTAAATCAACCAATCTCCATAACAGTTCATTTTGACAATTAAGAAACTAGAAAATGCATGTTAAAATTTCCGTAACGGTGGGTGGTTAATGATATTAGTAGCAACATAACACAAGATAAATAAACAAACCTCTCAAAATCTATAACCTTTTACATGCATAAGTTGTGCTTTACAGTAGATAGGTGCTCCAGGTTAGTTTCACAGGACTTGCTTGAAACCCAGTTTCCTTGGACAACTGGTTTTATGCACTCAAGCTAACTAGTTGTGAGAGGTAAAATGAAAGACAGCATGCAGTAGAAAGACCGACAGACTGTGGGGAGAAACCACAACAATTTTCTCACTAGAGATCTAAAGACTGCAAATGTGGCGTTGTGAATGTTATTTGGTGTTCTCTCAGTGGGAGGTACTGGTTCAGAGTGGACAGAGCCAGACTGAATGCTAAATTCTGTCAGTGCTGAAAGGTGGGAGAAAGTGTTGACAGCAATTTCGCCACAGGGTCTGAGCATACACACAGAGCACCCCAGGCTGCTTGGCCAATACACATTGCCTGATTGTCATAAATTGAGATGCTTTTTTAGAACACAAACAAACCTTACTGTGAGCCAGGGAGCTTAGATACTGAAACACATCAAAGTGAACAACTGAGGGGCAGAAGAGTCTGTTGGTGTACATTATTATAGGTATTACTTGCAGAGAGATTACAACCAGGAATAATGTAATGTTCCAGTAGTAATGGAGTTGTCCTATAAGTTTGATACTGTCTCATGGTGAAGTCACACCGACCTACCAGTGAATTCTACTGTCCGTTTTGAAAGTGCAATCTGCTTGACGTTAATGTCATCTCTACTTGCCCGTCAGAACTCCCTTCAGCACAAGTTTCCGTGACCAAAAGCAACAATAGACCTTTCATTCTGAGGGTGGCACCAAGCACACAGCAGACAAAAACAAAAGTCAAAGTCGAAATAAGAACAACAACAACATGGATGCTTGGTTTGAAAAAAATATTGCTGCGAGGAGATTTCCTGAAACCCTGTCACTTAAAATACCAATGGATATATTAAGGCTTGTGGTTTCAACATGAGAATATGTCAGCAGGTTTAAGGGGACTGATTTAGCACAGCATGTATGTGGACTTTTACAGAACTAACATGTTGCCGTGGTCCCTTTATGTTCAGCAGCATAGCCCTAGAAGAAAACACGCCTCAAATCCAGAAGTGTTTCTCAATTCTGCTCAAAACTCATCTGTTCAAGTTAGCCTTCTCACTTTAACTGTGTGGTTCTTTTGTGGTTTTGTGTCTTGTAGTCATTTCTTTACTGTTTATTTTGTGTTTTTAATGTTGTAAAGTGTCCTTGGGTGTTTTGAAAGGCACCGTCAAATAAAATGCATAATTATTATTATATTTTTCATTGCACGTCAGGATTTTATCAACAAACGGGGCTGTTGGTGCATTAGAACCGATCATCAATCTACACATTTTTTTTTTCAAACATATGCATTATATGTAATCATGGTTCAGATGCAGGAATAGGAAATGAGAGAGCCAAAAGTGCTCCAGGTGTTTCCGGAGTGATTACAATTAAGGATCTGAACAGAAAATGCATTTTCATTTTACAGTCAAACACTGCCTGTTTTCATCAGTGAGAACCTTTTTTCCCCAACGCTATGAACACTTAAAACTTATTACAGGAATCCATTGTATGAAAAAATGATGAAGCATGGCCCGTCTAATGGGCCGCGACATCACATCTGAGATTCCCGCACTCTATCTCGCAGTGCACTTACTTTCCAGAGAGAAAGTATTTTCCTCCCGTCTCATCCATCTCGCTTATGCAAATGACTCCCTTAATTTGGTTAGGGGCAGAGTCATATGGGAGATAGGAGAAAGTACAATCTTGTTTACCTTAATGCGCAATGTTTTCAGCCCGGTTAACCAATTCAAAGGCTCATTTAGTTGTACTACAGGCAGGACGGAAAAGACTAATAGAACGTGGATGTGAACATAGTAATAAGAACGTATCTTGTGCTTTATGACTGGTGACTACAAATGGTGCTAAAACACTTGTTTAGATTATTGACTTTCTATATTGAAAGAGTCAATTAAAACTGAAGAAGTATATTTTATTAAACGGAGTTGTTCAAAAGTAAAAAAACACTCGCTGCATAACGGAGTTCGTAGCGTCGCTGCACCATAATACGTCTTTTACGGCCCCACTCACATGCAAAGTAACATATAAGCTAATGCAACCCCGCTGCGACATAACCATTGAGATGTGAACAATTCCCCTGCAGAAAGCAACAATAATGATCGAAAGTGGCACTGAGAACAAAGGGCCGAGGTATAATAATTACAGCTGCCACTGACCCTTCTGTGATAGCTGAGCACAGTGAGAGGGCACAGGAGAATAATTGTTGCCAGCCAAATCCAGTCATTTCACGGTGAACGTCCACTCACTGCGGTACACAGGTCTCCTTTCTTGTTCCGTCTCACCCCTGTGAGCCTTTGTGGAAAAACAGAAGATTAATTGTTCCTTTATTCGGACTCTGACACTTCCTCTCCAGGTCAGCTGTCAGTGATTTCACCCTTTTAAAGTGGTAAAATGTGTGCAAGTACACATGTACAGTATGTCGTGGACTTTCATATTTGAGGGGAAAAACGCTGCTCTGTGTGCCAGCTTGAGTTTAAGGTCAC